>QVOB01002017.1:0-22251 GCA_014839585.1 Pseudomyrmex concolor | reverse complement strand
TAATGCGCTCCAATGCGTACGCCAATAGTTGAACATTTGAGTTAGGTTGAGTAATCTTCTTTCGCTAAAGATATGTTTTTTCTCCAAACATAAGGAGCACAAAGAGAGGTAAAACTAATATTTCTCGATTTTTCGAGCTTTTAGAATGAAAGTCAAATTCAGAAAAACATTTAGGGTGTGCAAAATTTTTACTGCAAATAAATTATAAGTTATTATAAATATATACTTTTGCGCGCTGATTTAGATTTTTAAAGAATTAAGAAAATAAAATAGATTTATCGGGATGTGTTTGTTCGTCAGTAAGTTTGCTTTACACAGCTCACACATTTTAGTATAATGCAATAAATACTACGCGCGATTCTCTAGTAAAAATGTGATAAAATTAAATAAATTTTTCTCGTTCCTGTAAAAATACTTTATTAAACGCTTGCATTCTTGTTTGGGCGGGAATTGTTTGGTCTGATATTGGTGCAGAATAATTTCATAAGGATGAACGAGACCCTTAAACAATGGGCACAGGAGGGAGAAAAAAGAAAATTGTGCGCCAGACTATCAGGGCGACTTCTTACTTCGGTAATTCCTCGGTAGTGCCTGGTTTCATATAACTGCGACTCTCTTTCTCTCGAAGACTTTCGATGTGCGAGGGCTGCAGCCACGCCAGAGAGGGTGGTAAATGGTACTAAAGAGAGAACGCAATTTGTATGTACAGTAAGCCGCTGTAATTGCCAGACCACCTATCTACCCGCCGTAAATGCGTATCGAATGCCCCGACACCCTCCTCCTGCTCTTTCCTCTCTCCCCCATTACCACTAATTTACATATTATAATTTATAGATGAGAGATACCGCGCGCCACAAGAGAGAAGCGGGTAGCTTCTTCCGTTACGAAGTTGGAACTTTGTAACGTGCTTCTCGCGGTGATAATTCTTTCTAGTCTCAACGCTATTTTAGTCTGTCGCGCGGTATTAAAGTTTACATGCTATATTGCGAAAGAGAGTTTTAGTTTTGATAATGTTTAAGAAGAGAATTATTACGTGACTTTGTCTTATCACTTTTATAGAGTTGTTTACGCCGTTCTATTAAATATCTCTAAAGGACAATTTTTAAAGATAAAAAAATAATGTTGAAATTCTTCAAAAAACGAGAATGAAATAATTGACTATTTTTTACTCGTTTTTTTTAGAGAATTTCAATACGTTATTTTATAGTTTCAGTGACTTTTTGATTCGATAAGTCTCACGCGTTGCACTTATCACTAGAAAAATCTATTCTAAGACTATCGGTCCGTAAAAAGTGCAGTAAAGTAAGAAGATGGTTTATATTTTATACTAACACGCTTTTTATTTTATACTAACACGCTTTTACGCGCCGCGACGAAAGCTCGTTGATTATAAGCAGTGTTTCTGGATGCGTAAAATGGATGCACTTTGCGATAAAATCTAAAATGTTTAAGAGATGACGAGGCGAATGAAGATGTATGAGTGCGACGTGAGGGAGAGAAAGAGAGAAAGAGATGAGATAGCTTTCACTGCGCGGTAACTAAGACGTACTTAACCCTGGGGTTAAAAGGTGGAGAGTCATCGCGTGATTGTGGAACGTTATTCTACACCACATAAGCTAGATGGAGGAAACGTTTCTGCTCAAGGTTTGTTCTTCCTTTCCTGCATAGGAACACCGGCGAAGGATCAAATCACTCTTAAGACGATCCCGGTAACTCGGATAATTTTCCATTAAGATGTACTTGTATTCAATTCGCGAACGCAATATAGACACGCGACAGTAAATCAGTCGCTCATTATATTGAGTATCTTTTAGTTCTGATGGTCGATAACATTTTTTCTAATGAATTAGAATCGAATTAATATGTCACTGAAGTTTGAAATGCTTGATAGAAGCCAAATATATTTTTTAGCTCGACGAACGTTTCAAACTTCGACGACATAAATTAATAGCAAGTATGTAGTTAGAAAAGATTTACAGAATATACAGAAGCATTAAAAAATACATAGCTTTTATTATAATAATCAATAGTAATCGCGCGCGCGCAATGTTATTTATGACAGTAGAAAATTGCCAATTCCTGGCACATACTCGAGTTTAACGCTTAACTGCATTTGCTTGAATAGCTTCGGGTTGACGTCATAGAGTTTTATTGCTCCTTTATTTATTTTTCAACGATATTTATTTGACGAGCTACGATGCTATACTATTTCGAATAATACAATGCAAGACAGTCATTCGCGAATAAAATTGCCTCAAGAGTAAAGCGACTCATCTTCGAGAAAACTAGAAATGTTTACGCGCCAAATGTCTTCAAAATTGAAGCAGCAATGTACATATGTAATAGACATCGTGCACGAAAATAGTTCTTGACGCTATTTACAAAATGCAACATACGTACTTTTATTAATTTTACTGAATAATAATAAAATCTTGTGACTTCTTTATTTTGTGATGAAAAGAAAGAGTAAAAGAGAATATATTTTTTCTTTTATCTTTTTTAAATATAACGGGTTTTTTGGCGGATTTTATCCGTCATGTTAAAGTTTTATCATAAAGATGGAATGATAGAAAATTGAAAGCGTGCAACTGCACTGCATTTACGGATTGTGTCAAAAGAGTATGGAGCATATAATGCAAAGATCAGAATGGAATTGTATAAAGCGCTTATCATACCTATTGAATCGCGCTTACATGGCACCATATACTAACGCCGCAGGAATACTAAGAAATAAGAAGTCTGCGTATAAACGTGATTGAATGTGCATGCGCGTACGTGTGTGAGAGAAATACTCGCGTCTTTTTAGAACGCTTTATTTAGCTTTGAAAAATCGATCATTCCGCACACGGCCACAATGCAATCAGCAAAGAATTTCTTTATCAAAAACTACGATGAAATAATACATGAATTTTAATAAGTAGCTATTTTTTTATTATGCTTCACATCAGCAAAATATATATTCTCTTCTAATTTGTTAGATGATTGTTTTTAGAAAAAACAGAAAAATCTAAGCGTTTGCGTGACAAAATCAAGATAGAAAATAAATTACGACTTTGTTCTGTTTATTGAATTGCGCAAATATAATTTAGTTTAACATAGTTTAATTTAGAATTTAATTTATCAAGACTTATTCAAAATACTGAAACTTGATATCTCGCGGAAAAGTGATGTCTAGTTAAATTCTATTGAAAAAAATTTGCGACAAGTTGAGCAACAAAAAAATACCAACTTTAGTGACCCAGTTATTAATAATTATTCTGCAATGCTGATTAACTACTTAAGAGAAAATTGTATTCCAAAATTACAAACTTTCAAAGTTTAAAAAGGCACGCTAGAAGGGTTAATTCTAATTTCTTTTATCTACAAATCCGCAGCCAACTACGACGAAGCGCTATTCATCAATATACATGCGCAACAAACGTACACTTCATACTAACGAACGCTCTTGAATAAATCGATAAGTGCGAGACATCGTTCTTCGAGAAGGCTCGCTTCGAGAGAGTTACCGTGCCACGCTAGAAATTCCGGGCATGGGCGTAACATTGAATATGCATTAGCGTCACTACGTCGTCGGGTGCAACGTCGAACGAAAAGGAGGGTCGGCAGCGACTCATATTGTGACCGGAATAAACAAACTATTCTTTAAGTTTCCTTTCGCCCGACGACGACGGCCGGCGTCATTGTTTCGACGGCAGGACGAAGAATCCTTGATCGAATTATCGTAATCACGCGTTTCTCTGGGCGGAACGACGATTCTTCTTCCCTTCAATTTTATTTGCGCACGTTTTCCGACGGACGAGGAAACGTCGTGAGGATACTGCCCGACGAGCACCCGTGTCACCCTTTGCCGAAGCGCCCTTTGTCGAGACCTTATCAATGAAAGACGGCAATTGTGATTACGATGGGTACACACCGCATGGGGCGCAATTTAGCGTGAGAATGATGATTCCTATCTATGATTCGGTCTCCACTTTTCGAGGTTTGTGATAAAGCTGAGGAGACCTCTCGAGCGTACGCAAATTTAAACAAATTGTCTTTTATTTTAGAATTGAATTGGAAATATCGAATACGTTACGTAATTTTCTATATTTTTGTGGAAATGTCGCACGAAAGAAAAGAAGTGCATTTCTGATTCAACATTTTAGAAAATTAAGATTTATAAAAATCTCAAATTAAATTATAAACAGAACTCTTTTTGCAAGTAAAAATTAAAAACTCCAAGCAAAAAAAAGGGGACGGAACAATACTGACACATTCGCGTTTTCACACTTACAGCACGGCTTTATTCCTTCTATGGGTTAAATTATAAATTTTTTATTTTCAGTTTTGGCTTTCTGTGCTATGCAGTTTACCGAATATATTAATTAGTTCGGTGTAATAAATGAATTTTTTTAAGATGACAAAATTGCACCGCCATTTGAGCGGCAGCAGGCGCTTACCCATAGTGGCGCCGGTCGTTAATTTGTCTCGAGGCAATCCATAACTAGGATCGTGTCGTTGAAGGGAGCGTCGGTCGGTCGAGGGGGCATGAAGGAGCTAAGCCGTGGCATATCGGCTTGCACGTGGACGTGCGTGATAACGAAGCTTACCATCGCGATCGTCGCGCGCGTGTATGCCTGTACGTACATCACGAACGTATATCCGGATGCAAAAGTTATGTCTTTGTGCGCTTATCACATTATTAATTAATAGCTATAATTACGTTACAGGCAATATCTTAAAATAAGAATCTATAAACGGCGTGTTACTCAATTGTATTGTAAAAAGTCAAACAATTAAGTTTTGCTATAAGATTCAAAAGGCGACAGTTTTTTCAGTTACTAATTGCATTATTCAATCACTTCCCATTTTGGACAGAAGAAAGTGAAGAAATTTTCGATTGGTACAAAATGTTTCAAATACAAAATCGCGCGAAACATCATTAATACACTTCACAGCATGATGCACATGCGTAAGTAGGATGGTCCCGTGGCGGAGCTGAAAGTTTGATATTACCTTGGCAAGTGTCCACGACAATCTTATAACTCAAGTGTTCACTGGCTATTATGCGTGCAGCGTATTTCGACGCGCATGTGAAAAGAGAAACGTTTTGTACACATATAACGTTAACGCGCACGACGAGATGTCGACGTGATTCGATCCATCTACGTGAAATTCTCGCAGAGCAGACATTTGGATCGTGCGGAATCACCGCAATACTTTCGGCGGTCGGAAGTTAAATTCAAACTTTAATTGACGTGCCACATCGTTCCGGATCGCGTGGTTCGAAGTTGGGGGATATGCATTATCTATCGTTGTGTTTCCGAGCGCGCTATCACGGATCGCCGATTGCAAAAATTTCGCACATAACTTTTCAAAGCGACAACACGATTGCGCGAGCCCGCACATTCAAATGTCTTACTTACCTGATAACGATGATTATTTGGCACGCGAGAGCGTCACGGTATATAGGAGAGAAAATTCATTCCTGGAGAGATACACTGACGAGGATTGCGATTACAAATTTATTCGTGCCCATCGAGTTTTGTGGTGTTTCGAGGGAATAAAAGAGCGTCGAGAAACTTGAGTTTTACGCGCGCGCTACCTAACTTGTCTCTAGACTTGTTTCTAGACGTAGCGTGCTTGTATTAGATGGCGATCTCTCGTCGTATCGATCCTCGCGTTGTCCTTTGCACTTAATCGAAGTGTAAAACGAAAAGAGAGAGATATACTATCACGTATAAATTTAAAGTACATCTTGTTTAAAGTCTACATCTCTCTGTCGAACGATCGTTTATTACCACAAACTCTTTTTTGATAATTTCCTTCTGCTTAAAATGCTGCAAACACACGAAATTATTGACTTTGGAAATTCTCTTTCTCTTTCGCGAGGATTAAAAGCGAGAGAAAGATAATATGGAGGGTTTTTGCCGACGCGAAAGTGAAAGGCAATAGCTAGAGGTAATTGTCTTTCTTGTTTCTCACTATGTACATATAGACGTAATACATATATGTGTATATACGCGCGTGCGACGAAGAAAGAAATACAAAGTGCGCCGCGCGAAGTGAGAAGTAGTTATATTGCCAGGCTTGGTGCCAGCAGCCCTTGTAAAAGCTACCCTGTGGCCTCATTATAATAAACCGCAAGGGGCGCAACATAACTTACGTTACAAATTGTCCGCGGCATTAGATTGTCGTTATAAGTACTTTCGTGTATTTTTCATCGATGGCTGCGAGACTCAATTATCGAGATTTTGTTATCAGATTAGAATTTTATAAGCAGTAATAACAAAAGGGAATTGCTTCGCTTAATGACTTTTTTACATGTATACAAATTACGTGCGATGAAGTGAAAAGCTTTTTTTTAAATATATTTTTCTTATTTTGAAGTATTGAGAAAGCGCTAGGAAGGGGAAGTACAAATTACTCTTTAAGAACTTTCTTTTCTTAAAGGTGTTAAGTCATAGCGCTTGCAGCATCACGCTGGCCCAATAACGGAGCTATGAGAACTTCTGCTATACGAGCAATAATAACAGCGACATTGTCAGAGCAAACGAACTTTGCTCCGAGTGCCGGTAGTGAACTTGTTAATATTGTATTCGAATTAAAAACTTGCGCTTCCATCTAACTGCAAAGGACTGAGAATAGTTAAAAAGTTATAAGAGACTCTCGCTCAACTATGTTGAGCATTCTTGCAACTAAGAAGGTATCGAGCAATAATAGACGAGGAGGCCACGAGTAACTTGGAGAAAAATAATAAAATAATGCTAATCCCGCGATATTAACTTGCTTAAGGTGACGAAAGAACGGTGGAAGCCAGCGGACACGAGAGAAGAGGCAATCTCTGTCGGAACAATATTTAAACTTCATTATGAAGCCGGGCATCCTGTTGCCTCTCACTTTACTTCTTTTTTTTTTTAACCGCTTACTTTCTTTCGCCGCGCCGCACCGCGCTGCTGTAGTTCGCTCGCGTTCTCTTAGGTTTACAAGATAAAATGAGCGAATAGTTTATTTTTTTGCGCGGAGAATCTATTATAACTCATTAAATGTTTTTACAATCTATTCGCTCACTATTTACAATTGCAAGCAAGTGTGTATCTTAATCTCGCGCTGATAAAACGTTGTACTTAGCATTCTAAACGATCAAAATAAACATACAAGACGGAATTTATGTTTGACTTGCAATATGGGTTAAGCGCGGATAAAAGCTGAAGTTGTACATGAAGTTTTCGGAATCCTATTCCAAGACATCCAGTGTACGATCTAAAACTTCTTTACTCGAATAGGAATCTTAACGTTTCCACTTGCCGTGTATTTTATTGGAATATCTTCTTACTTGCTCGGATTGCACGACGGGGCAAGAGAAGATGCGTACATGTGCGCGCTTCCGTGTAGTGGAAGGCATAAGGAAGTCGCCGAAGATAAGGCGAATTGAAACCTAAGGAGGTGTCGGCAGAAGAGGTTGAAGTGGTATCGGGGGTGTTGCTAGGTTACTACCCTGCTTCCGTTGATGAGAGCCGAAGGTGGGTAGGCGGCCAGGTTCAATGCGTATGCGCGTTCGTTCGATAGCAGCAAGGCCCGACATGCGGTACACCTCAAATGTTCTGCTTCTTCTTCGCGCCGCCAGCTTTAGAGATCTTAATTTCCTTCTTGTTCCTTATATACATTCGCTTTCATTTGCCGCTTCGCCAAGTTTCAAGATAATTCCGCCATGTTCCCGATAGAATAGCTGATTTCACGCTAGTAAAATAATGCGACTATATGCATAATTAATTGCACATTTATCGACTCGGCCGAGGAAGTAATGCTTTTAAAATTGAGAATTATTTGTGTACAAATAATGTAATCTTTTAAATGTTTTTTTAGTTTTTGCAGAAATATTATATTGATAGCACATATTTCATTTTTGAATTAATTTAATTCCAGTTACATTTGTGTGCAAATTTACACAATATATTGACATATCTTTTTCATATATATTTTATACGAATTTTTATCTCTTTATGTATACTATTGTACACTATGCCTTCAATTGTTCGACTGCGTATCTTGGTTGCGAGAAATGCAGTCGCCAGATGGTAATATACGTAGATATATTGTTTTACACGCTACGTTAGAAAATAAATCACATAAGCTTCCATTAATGGCTGGTCAACTCGCGGTCAATGGCGTTAAACACAGTTCTGGTTTTAGTAAGGATAACCGGTAGCAGACCCTCCCAGCGGCATCCCGTTAGATACACCCGCGATCCGTTATGTCGGTCCCTCTTGTTTCGACGTTGTGGTTGCATTAAAACAACCTGTTACCTCACGGAGCAAGTCGTCGGATGTGAATTTCTGGCAGCGATGAGCGATTTACCGGGGCAAACGATGAGAATTAACCGATAAATTGCGCCGTTATGTACTCTATCGTTCGCGCGCGCGAAACGAGAGAGAGAGAGAGAGCTCTGCAGGTTCTCTCGACGTAACCGTCAAACAAACGAGCGCGCGAACACATTCTCGCGGCTGAAATATTCGCGAGAGATTGCGCGTGATGATTTCTGGAATCCAGTTGAACCGCGCGGAATGAACTTCGTTTTTAACGACGTAACGTTTTCCGATGAAAAGAAGCAGAGGCGAGGTCTCCTCCGCCGGGAATAAGGAGGCCATTTCGAATCGGTTCGTCCGTATGTATCGGTTCAATTTTCATTTTCACCTGGCACCTTCCAATTTTCCCCAGCACTCTTCCTTCGCCGAGTAGGTACATACTCGAGTTAACGACTTCATCTGGCACAGCGGCGACGATGTACTTCGTACAGATGGCGAGGAGAGAGGGAAGGAGGTTGCTCGCTCGAGGGCTGAAGACTGCCAGAAACATCGCGGGGAACGGCGCGAGTGCTTCAGCGCACTCGAGGATGCTGGCCGGAGTTTCCGGGGCGAGACTTGGAAAATTAATTAATTTGTTCATTAGAAGAATCAATATTGTTACAACGTTGAGACTCGCGCACGGCACCCGAAGCAGCCACTTCTCCACTTGTCTTATCGTTCGTCCTTTGGCCAGCTGCTCTCTCTTTTGCTATCCTTTTCCGTTTTGCCCGACCACCTTGCCGACGCGGCACAGCGAACGAACGTACCCGGCGGCGATTTCAGCCCGGAAAATGCCAAGTTTTGCACGAGGGGCGCCCGCGTAAACCGATGAGCACTCAACGTCGCTATATTCTATCTTCCGGCTCCGCCTTGCCGACGTTACATTATTCCGGCTGCGAGTATAAGCAGATTCGATCGTGCCGCGGCAAAGGAAATTCGCATTACGTTTTGATCGTCCGTTGAGACAGTGACTCGGAGAATAGATTTCATTCTCAGCGATAGAGACGATGGAGAGCGGTGTGTTGCTGTGCATGTACGTGCGCTCGACCGCCTCGCCTTCGAACGGAAAAATATTGTTTCTTGCCTCGCAACGTACTTTCGGTTTTTCGTCCCGAACCCGGCGCGACAAATAGAGTTTACCCTTTATATTCCTGGATGTTATATAAATTGCGTATTTGGTATCAAGTAACGAAAGGAACGTATTTTCAATTTTTTTAGAAGAGCAACGTTTCATAAGATTCAATTTTATTTATTAATCTTTTAAAATTTTTTCGCAAGTACATTAATTATCACATAAAGTCAAATTTCAAGAAAGTGTTATTTTGCAATGTTACTTTTTTAAATCTTTTCAGAATTATACAGATTATTTATGTCTTTTGTGCTCTTGTTTAATTACGGAGAAAAATGTGTATTATTTAGTTCTTGACTTATCTTGGCGGTTCTTTCGTGGCTAGTCGGCAAGTCGACATTATCTTTGGGTGAAACGCACACCGTGAAAGGGCGATAAGATACGAGGGAAGATGAGAATCCACGAAAAAGACCGCTCGGATAGCCTACAACAATCATCGTAAGGGGATTCGGTATCTCTTTTCAGCTCTTTCGTCATTGCGGCTCGGTCTAACCGCGCGTTTTCTCGGATATTCGCTTTTCTTTGTCACTCACTTCGTTCTTTGCTTTATTCGTCGACGTCATCCATGGAGGGTGGATAGCGCAAAAGTCGACTTAATGGTTCCGCAGGGGACGCGGCAGTTGGCTGAAAAAACAATTCCTGTTGTCAAATCTGTTGCCACGCGGCCGTAGAATCGGTCAGCGATTTTTTACGAAATTACTTTCTACGTCAGATTTTTTTCGCGCGTCTCTCCTTATACACTTTTTTATGGTACTAGTCCACTTTTTTTCAGAAATAAGCGAGACATTCTCGTGAATTTCATACGTGTATAAATGTTATATCTATCTTGCAATGTAATATGAATACACATTTTGAAATATTTGTCAGATGTATACATGTCGCGTAATATTGCGGTAGATAATTTTTACATAAATTTTCTTCTCGTAATATTATATCTGTGACTTTGTGTTACGTTTATTCACACGGATACTTGCACAAGCAAAGAATTTTTTTGTATGAAGTTACATTTCCATATGAATATATTGTATACAGTAGTAGTTTTGCTTGTGAATAGTCCGCCAGCAAATCATAAAGTAGTAGAAGCGTATGAATAGTCAGACGTCGTGCGGTAATAGCGACTAGTGATTAATGATTATGCAAAACAATGAATATTACAATGAATAAGCATAATCGATTGGAAACAACATATACATACATAGTTCAAATTTTAACGCGCGTGTTCACTTTTCTCTCCGAAAAAAAGAGATCAGGAATGACACTGAATTTCCTAGGATAAGTTTCTGCCGGCTCGGGATTCCGAGTTATGCATCTCGACGAGAATATACGGGATAAGAGAGAGAAGTCCGAAGGTTCCTTGAAACAGAAGATGGGCAAGAGGAGATGGCAAGTAAGTCAGAGTAAACGTCGAGAGAACGGAAGAGTGTCGGCGACGTGTAGCAAGCACAGCCGAGGGTTTGCCGCGAACTTTTGCAGATATTGAATATCTTGAACCATCAATCACCTCGGCGCGGCAATATCCAAAAGTATTGGTCTTACATTTGTTTCTATATCGATTTATGAACAGAGCACGTTCTTCTCCCCGGTCACGGGGGGATGACGATCATCGGTCGATTTTGTATCGATATCACTTGGCGATTTACACTACATTTTACTTCCTTATGTTTTGGGATTAATCACATAATCTTATATGAGCCGCTTGTTAATAGACAGCAATCTCATAGATTATTATTTTTAAATTTTTTATAATTTATACATATTCTATCAGATCTCATATCGCAGTCAACTTATAGCGTATAAGGATTGTTCTTCTTTATAAGCTGCCACCAAATTCCATCTTCTTATCATTTCACGGTTAATACTGGGTGACAAGCGTGCGACCAAGCGCGCGTACCTACCTACTTATGTACGTGCATTGTTGTGTATCATTCAGCCTACATGCAAACGCGTCGTTACCACGCGCGTTCTCTCGCACGCACGCGTTTCATCCCGCGTACATTATTTCATATCCCACGCATTGCCGTACACATGTCCCGCTTCAGACTTATCGTGCTTTTTTCCAACACTCTTTTAACGCGCTTTTTTCATGCACTTTTCCAGAAACACAGATTGCGCCTCGTGTGTGTCCGTGCTCTTTCTCGCAGCTTTGTGTGCACGCCCGGAATACATATCCGCACAGCGAAAACGTATGTGTATGTGTGTATGTGTGAGCAGTAGCACAAGAGAACAAACGCGACTTTTATTTTTTTTTATTTGTTGACCCAGCGTCACAATGTCGCTTTAAAATTCTGGCTATTTGTCTGCCGATGAGTCAGTTGATCATCAAGCTCTTAACTATTTCGCTTTTATACCCGTTTCTTTTTCTTACTTATCTTCTATGAGATTTTCATCGATTTTTCTTGCCCGTTTCTTTTTACTTTCTCTAAGTAAGTGTAACTTTATTCGCTATAATGAAATCTGTCGTTTGCAATGTCCTTTGAAATTTGTTGCTAATTTTATACTAGCTCTCAAGACTTGATTCTACATTCTATTCTTTCACATCTGTTTTTGTTAACCTTTCTTCTGTAACTTTTTGTTCCTCATTCGCCTCGTGCCTTCTCTGCTTTCATTTCTCGCATCTCCTAACTTCTAAAGTTTGCTTTTAAAGTTGTTGCTTTCATCTTCTGGAGTCTCGCGCCGACATTTGCGTCCATAACCGTCGAAATTTCAACAGATTCGAAAACTGTGTCTCGCAGGTATAGCAAAGATTCTCTGATGCGAAAACATGTCGAAGTCGCGGGACATAGAAATGAAATAGCGCGTGAGTTGCAATAGTGCAAAAAATTCGAAAGATTGCTTTGAAGACATTTTGATAGAGAATTATATTCAAAAAATGAGAAAATTAACTTATTTCTAATTATTTAGAAATCTACTTTCTATTCTCTATTTCTAATTTTTCTACTCTGACCACGAAAGTTCCGACTTTAACAGATGCGCGTAATTCCGCCCGTAAGATTTTTTTCTCATTCTTCGGGTAGAAACGGCCTTCTGCCGTGGAATCACTCCACTGCCGACGACACAACGCATCAAAGTGCTTCGCGTGTAAGACATCGCGTAGAAACACTGGAACTCGATAAGGAGTCAGATCTCTCAAGATGTGCTGCACCTCGGCACTTTGCTATACGAGAGTTGGTTTTTTTTCTCGTCCCTTACCGCCTCGTCGGGATGGGATATATACACGGCAAGCTGTTTCATCGTTTCTCCCTTTCTTGAGGGGCAACCCTCGGCCATCTCCGAATGGAACTTACGGAGCGGCAGCGAAAAATGTGCGACGTAGAGAAAAGCGCGCGTTCCAAGTTTCTTTATTAGATCTCGGATGTCCATTCGGCGGAAATGGGTCGAAATCTCGCGTCGCTCTTTCCTCTCCACGGTTATTTTCTTTCGCGTTTTCTTTCGACGAGTCGTCATCGCGCGACGCTCACGTTCCGAAAATGCAAAGAGGCGAGACGAGCGCAGAATAAGAAACACCGGGAGATACATGTAATAAAATATAAAGACGATATTTTCGGCACAGTTTGCTGTTAAGTTAAGCGAACAGTCGCACGTTTTCCCGTCGTCATCGAACTGTTGCCGTCCTGTATCACTTTTTGATAAGAACGTTCCTCCTTTTCTTCGACGCGCTTATACGAGCGCATTTGCGCAAGATGACGCGACAAAAATTCGTTCTTTTCGGTATTTGATGAGCAAACTGGGTAGCATCTGGTAACAAAAGCGCTCGATACTGTAGTCTGTGATAATTCGATATGAACACACTAAAGAGCGAATATGCAAGGAAGAAACATCTTTAAAAAATGTGCAGTTTTGTAGGAAATTTCGCATTCGCGATTTTTTTGAAAAATTATACTTTTGCAAGAAAAAAAATCTAATCATATATTTTGTTGAAAAAACCAAAGTTTTGCTTGTACATCTTTCTGGCGACATCTTGTACAGCTAACGGACGCTCCAAAAATAATGTGATACATTCTACGCTTGGCTTCTTTCCGTTATATGTCACGAACGAGAGAGGACAGGAAATGTTTTTCTTCGGTATTGGCATGGGCGAGAGAGGACCTTCACCTGTCACCCGCGACACACGTGCGCTTTCTTCTTCTTTTTCTTCTTTGTCGATATTTATTTTACCGTAGCCTCGTGTTTCTCGAGCATGCACGGTAAAGAGGTGAGTCCTTCTGTGGTTTCGCACGACGCGACGCTTCTCTCGTGCAGTGCGCGCGGTCTGCGCAGTCGGAAGTGTCTCGGAAGATTTACGACAACTTTAAAGCCATTTCATCGTTTCAGAGATCGGAAAAGTGCCATTTCTATGCTAACAAGAGCCCTTTCAATTACTTTACTCGGTACGCGACCTTTATCAAATCATCCCTGTTAGTCTTTCCAACTTCTTCTTTCTCTTGGCTTGATTTCACCATTTTGCATAATCGAACGCGACGTCTTTGCATATATTTCGCAAGAGCTTATTGTCATCGAAATGATCGAATTCCTTTTAGCGAGAGAAGCTTTACGAACACTTTCATTATTTAAACATATTCTACGAATTGGAAAAACAAATGTTTTTTCAGCTGTGTAAATTAATTCTCCTGGTTTGAAGCGAGCGCTCTTTAGCGTTAGTTTGGATAGTTCAACACGTTTAAACAGCTTGCATAATTTTGCGACGCTCGCTTGCTCGCGCAGAGAAATGTGCGACTATAAATTTATGTTTGCCGTTGCAATGTATCGTGAAATGCAGAGAATATGTGCAAAATATACACGGGTATTCAGTTCACGAACATAACGTACATAGCTCTTTCATTGACAGTTGTGCTTATACTCGTATACAGCATTTTTTTCCGTAGCTTATAAAGCCGTAATGTCCAGGCAATACCGGTAGGGATCTGAAATTTACGGTACTTTTATGGGAATTTTTATCGCTGTGTAAACTATAGCGATATCCCTCCCTGTTGATATCTGTTTCCGCTCTTTACGGAGAGACCGGTCACGACCTTTATTCCCCAATAGAGAAGCTTGAGTTTAGCTCGACGAGAAGATGAATTTTGATAAATCGTTCGGTCGTTACGCGCGCTGTCGTTAAATAACGTTTACTTTGTCCCGTGTCAAACGCGGTCGCCATGCGCTGAATTTACTGCAGTAGCGTAAACATACGTGCCACACGACTCTGTACACGTATGTCGTTTTATGCGCGCTCGTATGTACTATACGTACACCCGGTCTTTATCTGCTTTTCTTGCTAAGGTGAAAAAAAACACTTGCGTCTTTTTCGGCGGAAATCAGACCGCGCGATGTGACCGATAGAAACCCGACACGTATATCCGTGACCGTTTTTACACATTTTCATTTTCGCGCTGTTCCGTTCCCACACGTCGTAAATTTTCTGCCGGTTGAAACTTCAATTCGGGACGTCGCGAAATTCCGATATACCACAGAAATGGGAACATCGCGCGTATGTCTCGATAACTTCGCGCGTTAAACAACGCGATAAATTACGCGATCGATTGTACGTTTTTGTTTTATTTTTTAACTCTGACGTTTTAAACATGATTCTGTGAATTAATGATTGAACAGTTCTTTTTTTTGCGCATCGCTTGTATTTTTAAAAAATTCATTCCGACACGAGGCCAATCCATCCATTTCTATATTAAATCTCTCTGAATCAAGATTCACAACGGCGTTGAATATTGATGCGTTATCTAATATCAATAAATCAAATATCGAATCAATAAATCAAAATCATCCTTTCACGCTCGATCGAGTGATGTATTTGACGCTGGCCGATGGAGAAAACGGGACTTATAATTAAACTCGCTGTTAAAATAAATGGCTCGATAGACTTTTCCGTAAAAAAGAGACGAGAGTGAGGGAAATTCATTTTAATGGGATCCGACAAACGTGCGTATCCGCGATGCCGTGGACTTTATCAGAGCGACTTTAGGCATCGTTAAATTGCCTGTGGAATTGCTGGATTGACTGGGGGTTTGAGGAGTGTCTTCACGCGCGCACGGCTTCGGATTCAGTGGAAATGAAGTTCGGATGCAACGAATGTCGCGCGCGCGCACGCCGATAACTGGTGGCCGCTGTCGCGAGTTTCCCGTGAAGAGAAGGGTGGTTCGGCGGAGCTGGGAAGGAAATAGACAGAGAGGGTGAAAGTTACTCTCCGAAACTCCGCCACTTCTGCGGCTAACAGTTTCTCCGAACTTTGACAATCTATATCGCTTACAGTTCGTGTCTCGACACCTGGCTACCTCGGCAGAAAACTTGAAGGACTCGACGGGGCAATGCAGCCCCTTCGATTTTTCCTCTTTCGATGTTCTTCTCGAAGAAATCGCGTTATTATCGCAATCTGGCGCGCGACACATGCCGGCACTTAACACCAGCGCGTAGCTTGTAATAACATTGTTCTTTTTATTCATTGTGCGATCATGCTGTTTTGAGAACAGACAATGATGTGAGTAAGAAAGTATTATATTCAAACATCAACATTGGGATTTTTATATTTTTCCATCAGAATTAATTACGTTAAATGCATGTTATTGCAAATATTTCTGCAAGAAAACAATGCGATATGATAATGCAATACACAAATATATTTCTCATAATTGTAAAAAAATAATAATCTGCATCAAAAAGCAGCCGATATTAATTATTTATTTAAAATTTTTTAATTTCAAAATTGTTTATGTTGTAATTAAAATTGAAATGCTTGCTTGAAAGAAAAAAATCCTCTGAATATATTGTACAGAATATTATTTAAAATATAAACCTTGTTTTTTCTCGTATATTGCTACCTGCGACGCATTCGCTTTCACAAGCAAAGCTTGTGTAAACGTTTATATCTTTTCCGATAGCGAGAAAGCGTTCCTCTCCTACGGTTTTCACGTCGACATGTGCGGAGAAAGGGACATTACTGTTGTTACGTTCGGCATGCCGTTCGACGCGTTACATCAGCGAAGTGTATTAATGCCCTTAGGTGCACTTGAACGGAACGCGTTCGCAATTTTTCCTTCTCGCAGAGCCGTGGAAAATTCCGTTCCTATTACATTTCGATGCACGCTCGATTCAATGCGTTGCAACGCTAAGCGCCGTTAATATTCCTGCTTTTATATATTGGATCGACGCTACTTGTTCGATTTTTCTTTCAAATATAAAATGCCCGTTTATGGGTATCGCACGATAAGAAAGTTTTCTGCGAGATCGTATTCTCTGTATACGGCGCCTTTTAACCTCCTCGGAGCACAATAATATTGCAAGAGTTGTGACACACATTTTTCTAATACATGTATACAATATATTCGAAAATTTTACATCAGCTGGAATCAATGTAATAGTCTAAATGATTACATGTGTAACGTTTTCAAAAAAGATTACATCTTCTTAAAATAATAGAGTAAAAATGTTTTTTGAACAACTTTTTCTAAGAAAGATATAATAGTTTTACATAGCTTTGAAAATCGTTGTATTATTCATGAATGCGAGAGAGATAATATCGCTAAAGCACAATGGCTGAAATAATTTAAATTTAATTTAATTTATTGACAGCGCGCGTGCAAACGCGAACTAAACTTGACAATAACTATATATATATGTGATAGATACGACGATGCGACGCGCAGGAAATATAAGCCATGAAGCACAATATTCATCTTTAACGTTCTCGCTATGGCTTACCGGGAAGTAAACATACCGCGTTTATATTCTGCACACTATTAATTCTCTGTTGAATAGCCATTATTTTACGTAATTTATTATTAATTATGTGATCGTGATGAAACACATGTGTGTATATGCGCGCGCTTCAAAAATATGTTGAATACACTAGTAAACAAAATTAACAATGTTTTACATTGTATATTTAGAACTTTTTTTGTATTTAGATTAAGGTTCGCGAGATTCACTCTTAGTTGAGTTTTGAGAAAAGGTGAGGAAAGTGCTTACGTTAAGTTGCGCGTTTGAAATACTTAGATGGTTTATTAAAAAAGTAGGATTGTTGTCATATAAAGAGTGGTTTTACAAAACTTTAGAAACTGTAAAAAAAATAGCTTAGATTTGAACTAAAAAAAAAAACATGTCTTTCTTATTATCAATTACAAAATAATCAGTTTCAAGTATAAAATATTGATGTAACTACTGAATGTACACTGACAATAGAGATAAATATGTATTCTGAAAATAATTTTCCGAAAGTCGACTGTTGCCGATGCAATCACGATGAATTGCCAGAGTCAACCAATCTTATTTCTATCTACAGGACGTTCTTCCTATCGGTAACGTTAGGTAATGCAGGTCGCGTATCATTGAGGGCGGACGCGGTGAAGCGGGGCAGAAAGAGGAAACCCATTCTAGTATCATGCTAGATATCGCCGTCCAATCGTATTCTCTACGCTCGCTTATCCTATTCCGTTTTGTCCCGTCCTAACCGATCCTATGGCCTCCGTTTCTATTCGGCATTCATCGAGCGCGTGTAATATCCGCGACCATTGCTGCAGTTTCTCGGAGTGTGCAGATATTTGAACTCAAATATGCGATTTTTTGGTAGGAAAAAGCGTGTCTGTTCGAACGCCTCTAGGATTTGTCCTGGTAATACTGATATGTCGTTTAAAAAACTCGGCGCACGTATGAACGCAGCTTCACAAAATTATTTGAATATACATTTGAACGATATACTTACTGCTACTTTACACATTACGTGCTGTAACAATAGCGCTATTTCTTATAGAAGTTTCAGCACACTTTCGTTGATGTTATATACTCAATGGGAAAATTTTCCCGAGTGTGTCGTGAGAGTTAGAAAGTTTTTAATCCTCGAATCTCTCCACTCCACAGTCTTTAAATTCTCGGCTCTCGACATCAAGCGTTTAATTCTTGCAAGATACTCGGTTTGTTTTTCAAGTTTATCTTCTTAAAGAACAATATTTCTAAAAAATCATAAATAATTAAAATTGTCGCAATTCAAATCGCGCTCTACTTGATATTCGTTGCTTAGAGAGAGAATGTGAGGGAGCAGAGAAGAAACTTGCACAATTTTTGCAACGTTTAACGTGATAATACGAGTTGGAAGATACCGCGAAGGATTTGCGACGTCTGGATTTAACTTTAACGATCGTTTCTACCGTGGAACGAATGATATACGAGCGTGCCACTGGTCTTGGACGTACACTATGTATGGGTGCATGCGACATTACGTACACTCACCTCCGTTCGAGTTTATTTGGCGCAACTCCAGCGTTCGATTCGACGGGTTTCCATTCACGATCGACCGGCATTTTCGGACAATCGGTAGCAAACCTCCGCTCTATCTCTCTGCCGTTCAGTCGCCGTTCTTCCAGGATATACGTTCCTGCGTATTATTTGCTTATTTCGTTCCTCGCATATGTTGAACCGGACCATTTCCAGCATGTGTGTTTCTGTACATCGGCGCGCGCGGAGGGAGGAGAGTTTGCATCGACATCCTCGTCGGTGCAACTTCGTACGTATTTCCGGAGGTGTACGAAGAAAAACGAGGAATCGCGTTTCATCTTGCTTTCCGCTTGCTTATCTACAATTCCGCGTTTGCACGAAGTGTCGGTACGTGTATCTCGTCGAGTCGGGAGACACGGTCATAACGCGCGAAAGAGTGGAGGCCGGGGAAAATGGTGTCCGCGATGTCAGGATTATATATTTCTCGAGATAACGGAATGTGGAGATAGCGTTGAAAAATCGAGTCTATACTTGATCACTTTAAGTAACTCGTGTGCTAGTCGTTTCTCTTTTCTTTCTTTAGCTCAGAATGAACGGTTACACGACTCGTTTCCAATGAAGACTGATGTCACGTAAACTCTGTGTATCGATAATTTCGTCGAAAGCGAAACGATGATGTAAAAGATGAAAATACAGACAAGATCTCTTCTGTCTTCTGTAGTTGTAAACAGAGGAATTTGTGGCAAGTCTACGGCTGAGATTTAATCGCCTTCCTTCGGATTCTTGAAGAAGAAGGGTGGAAAAAAACAAAGGATAAAAAGTTTACCGTGAAAGAACAGGCATGAGAAGAGGAAATACACGAAATGCCTCGGTATAATATACAAGGATCGAAGAAAAATCCAATAACTCGATGTAGCGTATTCTCGGCGCGAGTTCGTGCACACGTACGCGCATGTATGTGTATTCACGTGTGCATAAGTTGCGCAAACGCATTTTCGTCGATATTGCACGTGTGACTTTTTATTGTCCAACGTTCTGAAAACGAACTAATTTATTTCCGATATTCCTCCATCGCATACAGTGCGCCAGCATTTTCCCAATAATTACCTTATGGCTTATTGAATGTAAAACGTACTTTAATGTCGCGCGGATTGGATATGCTCGAGATTTACATATGTAGAGACGCTATATTACGCCGAACGTCTCCGATTTATTGTGCAGCGCCTTCTCGATTCATCGCGCGGATCTTTCACCCAGCGAACAAATAAATTTTCATAAGGTACCAATCATCGGTTAGTTTGTCCCGTTCTCTGTCGTCGCATTGGAATGGAGATATCCGATAAACCTCTTGCAATAACACGAAGGCGCAGCGAGACGTAGAGTCGATATCTATGGATTACGGATATACCCACGGCGCGTATATACTTTGCGTTACGTGCAGCGCGTTTGCGCGCGCGTGTGTGCGAAGTCTCGACGTGATTTGCGCATACGCGGATACCCGGTGCGCTTCGCTCTTCGTATCCTTCCTTCCTTCCTTCCTTCCTTCCCGCAGCAGCAAAAGAACGTATCCCGAGGAGTTATGAGACGACGGCCATCTTTAGATATTCTTCCTTCCTCGCTTGCGCTTTTCCTCCCGTCTTCCGTTTCTTTCTCGAAGAAGGTGAAGGAAGGCCTCAGGGTTTCCATGCGGGAAAACGAGGTCGTATTGCCGAGTCCTTCCGCCATAACACTTTCTGTCGTTGAGAGCCATACATCATCACCGTGTCCTACGAGAAACGGGGTGTCTCTAAGTACCTTGAATCGACCTTCGTGTCGAGGTCCTTTTATTCCGGACTCGAGCGAGTTTTATCACGGACTTCGCGCGCTTGTCGCCGCGCTCTTGTTCGTCGAGAACATCTTCACGTGTGTTATTCTCTTTTTGTTTCTTCGAGACCTGACGACATCATAAACTATATTCGACCGGGCATATAGATTTCAGAACAATCTGCAGAACTTTACTTTTATCGCTGGTACAACAATACAGAAAGATTTGACTCAATTCTTATATTGCTATCTGTTTTTGTTGCTTATGTTTTTCTTAGTGTTAAGATATTTTATTTTAGTATTCCAAGTTCTTTTATTTAAAATGTTTTTTTGTTTCTTGTCATTCTGAATTCAATTTCATCGAATTTAAATAGTTTAACTCATGTTTATATAGCAGTTTTAATAAGAGAATATACGTGATTATTTTACGGAGAGACAAAACTCTTTGTTTTATCACTTTAAGTTATTATTTTGAAGCAGAAAAGTTGGCTGGCAAAATATCTTATAACTTTTACGTAGATTTATTCTGCAGAAGAGAGAGTGGTTTTTAGGAGCTAATTTTTTGCAGAGTGTATAAATTAGATGACAATTTACATCATCTCAAACACACAAACGAGGTTAAGTACTACATATAAAGATATTGATATTGTCGTGGCAAATCGGGAAGGATCGATAGTTGATAGAGGATCTGAATTAGAGGAGATTAGAGGGATGTATTTGGTGTTTCGGCACGTAACACGTTTGACGGCAGGCGATTGATCCCCAACACTAATTATACGAGCTATCGTAATTTGATTACTTAATCTCATCATGACGCAGTAATTGAACGGCTAATTAGATTAATTTAAAATGTCGGACACGGAGTCACCGCGACGATCGCAGGAGCATAATTATCAGATTGTATTGTGAAAGACGCGGTTCAGATCGTTGAAGACGATGCGGCAATCTCAGCTTTACGCATTTTCCTTGAGAAGCATGGAGGGAGAAAGAGAGAGAGAGAGAGAGAGAGAGAGAGACTGAGAAAGGGTTGCGCTTTGGGGATAGGATTAACCTTCTCGCATCTCAGGGTAATATCTGCCTATTACTCCCTCTTCTTGGAGCGGCAACGACGACGGAAGGCGACATTCGCGCGGCCAGGTCGACTCGTAGGAGAGAATGAAAGCGGCTGTGCGAGCTGAAGAGCGGGAAAATTGAATTCTGCCGCTGCGTCTCGAGGAAAGTGCGGACGTAAGGAGAACGTGCCACTCCCACGAGTAATTGACGCTGATTAAAATTCCATGGAGAAGAGCCACATGCTTTCTCTCTCTTTCTCTTTCTCTCTTATCCTTGCTTCTCCATAACATACGTGTTGAGCCGGAAAAGCCAACGCCCGTCCACTCTTCGAAACACAATTACGCTCCCCTTTTCCCGGACAGCCTATCTACGGGATGTTCGTTCGCGTTTTCTTTTCCGTGCCGTACATCGTACTTTGCCACGACGTGTTACGGTGTCTTGAGGGATTTATTAGCGGGGATTTATAGGCCCAGTCATTTCCCATTTGTATCGTGATTTCATTGTTGCAGCTTTTCTCGATGTTATCGACTTTTATTTTCACTACTGATCTTAAGTTAGTGCTAATGAGTGAAAATGATACAAGTAAACGTGTTTTGCGGAAGAGACGTAAATACACATTGAGGAGTACGAGTGATCAATACTTCAGGTAACCATTGGGTAACATTTTTTTATTACGTAGAATTAATGATAATTACTACATTCGAGCGAGTGATTGTGCTTGTTGCGGAATTGTACGATTAATTG
>QVOB01002016.1:0-28651 GCA_014839585.1 Pseudomyrmex concolor | reverse complement strand
TGCGCGTTGTGCTATTTGTGCGTTTACAGATTCGAGTTCCACTAAAAATCAACTTTTCGGTCAGACCGAGAGACGTGACAGTAACGATCACGAAGAAACACCTGAGCTGTGGACTAAAGGGTCATCCACCTATTCTCGCCGGGGATTTCCCGCACGAGGTCAAACTTGAGGAGTCCACTTGGGTAATTGAGGACGGAAAAGTACTATTGATTAATCTCGAAAAGGTGAGTCGCGGGATACACGCACGTACATGTACAATATGTATGCGTCACAGTCCGCACCCGCGCGACAGTAATACGCTTTTTCGCGGCCTCGACTATCTTTGACCTTGCCGGAACAGTGATTTCGACAGTTCGTTCTTAAGATCGTCCTAAGTCGCAGATGATGATTCAAAGTATGCCTGACCAATCACGAATTAGCGGACGGACTTTTGTCCTTGCACACGCGAAAGTTAGAATTTAATTGAGCGACGTTTTAAATTACTCGTGTCTTTGATGTGATCGTAGAATAGGAAAAAAATGTAACTAAAGGTGATAATACATAATGCCATGTGCATATTGATTAATGTTGACTAAATCGTACTGAATGTAACATGATGTAACATAATATATAGATTGCTATGTTTCTTACAACAGCCCGTCGGAACTGACGTTTTTGCTTGCAGATTAACAAAATGCAGTGGTGGGCACACGTTGTAACGAGCGAACCAGAAATTAGCACAAAAAAAGTAAATCCTGAACCTAGCAAGCTTTCCGACCTCGACGGAGAGACGAGAGGTTTGGTAGAGAAAATGATGTACGACCAGAGACAGAAGGAACTGGGACTTCCTACGTCAGATGAGCAAAAGAAACAAGATGTCATTAAAAAGTACGAAGGAATAATAACTTATCGATAGCTTTGTAATACCGTATATTACAGGTTAAACATTCGAATAATTTGTGCAATTATTTTTTTTTTTTTTTTTTTTCAGATTCATGGAACAGCATCCCGAAATGGATTTCTCGAAATGTAAATTTAATTAAGTTTAGAAAATAAGTTTTCTCACGTGAAAATGCTTAACGATATTATAGTACTTTATATCTATATTGTTATTAAGATCACATCTCCTCGCTGATCGTTATTTAGGATATAGCTTGCGATCTTCTGCACCGAAGAAGCTGCGTGTGTTCGCAAGATCGATACGATCGCGATACGCGCTTCGAAGGCTGCAGAAGATGGCAGCACTATGTTAGATTATAGCGTCGAGTTACAGAACTCTGCCACTAACGGAACTTCTGCTCATTCGAAATGTTGCTTCGAGATTGCCCTATATTTTCGTCGGTTTTTTTTTAAGTTTACTTACTCGCATGTTTCGAAGATGTAAACTGTCATGAATCACGCAGTTGTACACATTCAATTTTTATTTCTACGTTTTGCATCTTGTCCCTTATTTTCACTGATCGAATAAAATATGATGAAAACTAAAATATACTGTATAAAAACGATGCAAAACCTACAAACATCTTTCTCTTACATTTTTTCTAATGTTTGTTAATTAATCTTGAATAAATAATCGATTAAAAGGTAAGTGTATAGATGAGTATAACAAACAAAGAAAAACTTAAACGATTGCGTTAATTTATAAAAAGAACTACATTTCTTGATTCTTTAAAATTGTACAAACATATTTTTGTGGAAAGAAAAATATGTAACGCAATAACAAATTGCATTATAATATAATTAGTTTCGTGTTCACTAGTCGAATGCGCAACTTTGCAGTTTTTAATCTATCGATGTGTGACATAAATTGAGAAAACTCATGTTCCGATTGTCGTTTTCGCACAAAGCTAATTACAATTATAATTTATGTAATACGATTTTCTTAATCATATGTATTCTGTTTTATCACTCTTGTAATCCAGCGCACATAATTAGGTATCTTGACATATATTCCAAATTTACCGCGTTTGCCACAACCCTCGCCGAAACTAGTAATACCAAAAATTGTCCACGGACGATCGGGTTTCTCGGGATCTTTACAAAGTAGAGGACCTCCACTGTCGCCTGCGCACGAATCCTTTCGTCCTTGATGATATCCCGCGCAGAACATGTTGTTTGTGATTTTGTACTCTTGATAAACTTGCTTACAATGTCCAGCGGATACTATTGGAACCTGAAATTAAAATCGACGTTCTTATTATCTTTTTTATTTATTGGAAACAACAGAAAAAACACTTCTTTATATGCGATATAGAAGAGATGTTTTTTATGTGTAAAAATTAAAGTATATTAAATTGACAAAATAGACAAACTTCGTTCTTTCGTATTTTGTAATCAGTTTAATATCTCGTACTTCGACTTCGTGTAACTGATCTGTTCCGAACCCAGACGTCACGCTGGACTTTCCCCAACCGATAATAGTGCAGTACTGTTTAGTAGGTAAAGGTTGCTTTGGTGCGGGCATACACGCGATTCCTCTCGAGGATGATGGAGTCAGATCAACCGGCAAACGAAGTAGCGCCACGTCGTTATCGACTGTGTCAACATCGTAATCCGGATGAATAAATACAGATTCCACCTACGGGATTATAGAAAAATAAATTAATAATTAATGGAATTAATAATTTCTAGCAAATGACAATATTTATTGATTTTTAATCGTGTAACGTACTTTATACTCTATTTCTGTTCCCTCGTTCACTGTCAAATCGTGTTCTCCAATGCGGACGAACAGACGTTTTCTAACACAGTGCGCGGCAGTTAGCACCCATTTTGGGGACACCAATGTTCCACCACAAAATGCTTCCTGAGAAAATTACTTAAGATGTTTTTTTTTTTTTTTTTGACACTGCCAGTACACTTATTTGATAAGAATACATTTGTGTTGGTCGTTACGTACGCGATATCGATTCAATACAGCCACTTGCCACGGCCACTTTCCAGGTGCGGTCGGACGACCGCCAATAATTCGCATAAAATATGACAGCCTGGAACCTTTATGTGTGTTCGTTACTCCGCACTTCCAATTATTCGAATTCTTTTCTGCAGCGAAAGTATCCACCGTGTTGGGATTAAGCTCGAACTCATCCAATACCATGTCTAAAAAATCAGTGAAATCAGTTGTTCCATTTTTTTTTTTTATTGATATTAAACATCTACCGTTGTGTATAAACTATTTACCGTTGTCGTCTTCTTCGTAGTAAATCTTCCGACGGATCCATGTTTGACAAAAGCTATTTTCAACATAACAGAAAGCGGTTTCTTGTATCACATCTCGCTCGCAGATACCGGGTTTCTTGCACGTTCTAATTGAACCAAATACGTACGTATGTGTTGATATTGATTACGTAATTAGATAGGAATTCGATAATTATATACAAATATGGTACCTGCGGCGTTGCGTAGTACACCGTTTCGAACAGTGCGACCATTTGCTCCATTTT
The DNA here is from genome assembly GCA_014839585.1 of Pseudomyrmex concolor. Classification (NCBI taxonomy): domain Eukaryota; kingdom Metazoa; phylum Arthropoda; class Insecta; order Hymenoptera; family Formicidae; genus Pseudomyrmex; species Pseudomyrmex concolor. The sequence continues at coordinate 25,229 of QVOB01002016.1, read as the reverse complement.
CCGTACGGTCCTTTGTAATGCTCCTTGGTGTCTTTGTCTTTTCGCTTTCCGTACCTAGGCTCTGCTACTTTAGGCATCTGTTAGAATTGATTCATTAGATTTTTTTTAAAGATAGATCTATTGTTTCGCGTTTTTGATTATAGAAAAGCATTTTCACATTTTTTATGAATGTCGATGTAGAAATTCAATAATTTCTTATCATTCTGCAAGTTGTGACTTACTTGGACCACGCGAAACTTGTCTTTCTTTTGTTGAGATCCGCGACTCTCACGTTGCTTGCATCGTCTTTGACGAAATTCTCTCTTATGTTTGCAACCGCGTTCCTCCTATATCGTGACAAACTATTAATGAAAAATTATTCATATAAAATTGTTTCTCGACGTAATTACACATATGGTTTAAATATTTACTCGAAGTATAGTGTTTCCGCAAACTTTCTTTGATCGGCATCTACGGACGCGGTTTTGCTTACAGTGTCGATTGCATACTGACCATTCGCTCCAGCCTGTAAAATGCGACAACACTATCGTCGCTCCTGCAAAAACAAATCACGATATTCAGCAAGCTTTAATATTGAAAATCAGAATTTTATTTAAAAAAAAAAGATAGACGTTACACTTACTGTTCTTTGGTAAGTGCTCCACAGCAGATCGCTGATGGATCGAATGATAGCCTATATCGTCCTTAACTTGAGAGCCAAATGTCCTGTTCTCTTTCTGTAAATAATATTTAATATAATTATTAAATACACATAATTATCTATTTTGTGGTATCTATATATTCTTTGTTTCTTAGTTAATGGAAAGAATTTTATTAAAGACTCAATATGTAGATATGGATTGATCAGCACAATCGGACAATCCCAACATCATTCAATATCTTTCAAGGCTGTAACGCCCAAGTCGCCACATTAAACTCAATTTACCCGTTGATAATAGCATCGCGACATAACCGTCGTCGTCGACGCTAATCATGCGTTGCAAGATGTCACCGTGTCAACAAAGTACGTAGGCATATAAAATTACTGCCATTTCGTCGTCGCGCCTTAGCGGAGGCTCCTTGAACACATTCGTTTGCTCTGGAACTAGTCCGAACCGTTTGTAACCGTGATGATTCATTACAGTCCAGTCCGTAGATTCAAACGATTCAAGAAACGACCAAAAAGAAGCTCGAACATTTCGCGATTATTATCATTTGATATTTAAAAGCTATGCGTGACTAAATAATTTTTTCTCAAATACGCATTTTGTCAACAAGTGGATCGTAACTTCGAAGTAATGACATCGCCTGTACACATTTGCTATAAAACTTCATGAATGTGCGAGAACGAGTTTCCGCGCTTCTCTCTCAGTCTACGTGTTCATTCGGTGTATTCTGTAATTAGCAAAAACATTCGAACGAATCTTCATTGCAGATTGCAATCGCGAATAATCTTAAGCAGCTGGAATCTTTAACGCATCTCGGGGAGTCGCCAAGTTGATTGCCGATCACCGAATCACTTTCGCGAAGCAACGTTTATATTCTGGTTGAATTTTTTTTTTATCAGAAGATTAATAAAATTATAGTTGTATCCGAACCGGATTTGACGTCGGGATGTTTAATTAGCATGCGCATAACACAAAGCGATTTCTTAATACATATGTATTTTGACATTTGCATGAATACATGTGATGTTTTGTCATTTCCCAAAATACAACAGAATCGTGTGTTTCGTAAATTACAATCGACGATTTATTAGTGTGGCAAATTCTTATAAACAAAAAGAAAAGCGCGAAATAAAAGAAAAGATAATCTCTAAAGAAAAGACGACAACACGAGAAATTTGTATGCGATGACGTTAGCGTGTCCAAACTAGGCTGAGACGTGTGGTACTTCGCATCTCGGTGACGATCCCGCAAAAAGTTCGTGCCGCTAAAAGGAAAAGGAAGGAAGGCAATTCCGCGGGATAAAAGAACATGCGACTTCGCTATCTGAAAGCTTACACACAGAATCTACGCGAATGCCGTATATCAAGGAATTTCTACATTTGAAAAGACCACTTCGATCAGTAATTTATTTGAAGTTCAATATACTTTTTCCTCTTGAGTTTTTGTATCACTTTTTGCAATGCTCGATAAAGAAAGCTAGCAGTATTTTTCTCCGCTTTTATCGATATTTCAACATTTTCTCATACGAAATGGCATCAAAATCGCAACAAAAAAGTCGATCAAAATTTTTGTGGAACATTTAGAATAGAATGAAAAACGAACTAAACGCATCCATAAAATAACGTTTTGAGAAGAGAAATAATTAACTTAAAGAAAAATCCATTTTGGAGAATGCCGGTGGAGTGTAATTAATTCCAAGCTATTTAAAATTGAAACTGATAGTACATTCGAGATACAACACACATAATTCTCTTTTAACCGTCTGGTCCAATCGGAGATCATGATGAAACAGGATGCAGACCGGATGACATATCCGAAAGAAAGGTTTGGAAGTCGCTTTGAGCTAACGCCCGAACTATACCTTAGATGGTATCGTGGCCGGTCTGCCCATTGTGTGCGTGTGTGCGTCCACGCATGTTTTAATATTACGAGATATCGGCACATTAGTACTACGACGTACATATGCAACATGTAAGACTGTCGATGAGCCACCTACAGTTCTTTCTCGGAATGGAAGATCTAACACAAATATTTTTCTAAATATAATACGTTTCTATGCATTTCAACTTTTACATTTTCGTTTATTTCTAAATGATTGGAAGTTTTCACTTAATTACAAAATTACACATCCGTTATACACCGGCGATACCATTTTTGAAAATTTATATTGAATTTTGATTAAATCGCACATGACAATTTCCAAGACATGTACTTCTGCGTGGAACACAAAAATGAAGGACAAAACATGATATTCACCTCGCGCGATGTGACATCTCCCTAAATGGTAATGTCGTCAGTGTCCGAAAATGGTCGGTGAAGGATTGCTACAAATTCAACATGGGTTGTTTCGCGATCGTTTCGCGAATAATCGTATATACGTGTATGTGTTTTGCAGTCTCGTACTACCGAAATAATTTCTAACACAGTTGTTTCGCGCGCGATCAATCAACAATTTTTACAAAAAAAGAGATTAAAAGTCTGAAAAAATTGAATGTCACACAATGTCGAAGTTATGCTTACTCTGCGAGCAGATATAAATTAAAACTTTGTTAACGAAATGCCATGTAATTTGAATAGTGCCTACATATATTCACGTGATTCATTCGTTTATTTCTCTCAACTATACGACTGTGGTACAACATTTGATATATCCGAGGCATTTGATTCAAACTCGGCGTCTTATACCTAAAGAGAATAATTGTTAGAGTGTATTTGCATGTATGATAATTATTGTGACACTGTCATTGCGTGGATAATGTTAGACCCGTAACATTCATGAGGCTCACAACTTACTAATCGCGCGAGCGTTCATTCTGTCTCGCCAACAATCGATTAAAGTAATGGACGGCGTCATAAACTATAATAACGCCATATCGCATCGACAGTTGTTTAGAGACGATTCATATGCCTGGAAAGTCAGACGTGTTTGGCAACGCGTTGTTCAAACGTTCTGAACCTAGCTACGCGACGTTATTTCTCGGACGTTTGCGTCACTTCTTACTTTACACAGAAGTTGTTCGATGCTCTTTCAAGTCAAGGTTTACGCGAGAGCTTATAAATACCGCTCTCCGTTCTAATTAAGTTTTTAATGGCTGGGTAATAAACGCTCGCGCGCGCAAGTCTCGAAAAGTCACCGTCTAATTCCGCGAAAGATATTGTCGACAACTAAAATCGCTTCCTTATGAGCGAATCCGTGTAGTAGAAGTCCTGTGTGTGAGCTGCCTCGCTTCTCATCTCCCGCAATCTGACTTAACGCGGCAGCATTAAACTGCTGCCGCGTCTCGCCGTTTATTTCTTTTGATCCACTTGCGGTAATATTATATGTCTAATATGGTACTCGTTACATAAAACTTGTCTTTCAGTCTCGAGTGAGAGTACGCGAAATTTATCGCTGGCCGCGGTAGTGGTTTTACTTGTTTATTAAGTTTCTGTCTCGTAAGCTTTTCGCGCAAATTCTTCTCTCTCTCTCTCGCAATATATATCTCAATGTCTACAGTGAAATTACTCGCGTGATTTATTATCTCGACAAAAAAATTATTATTGCTTAATATGTGTAATACACCAGAACAACTCCTTACTAAAAAAAAAAAAAAAAAACATGAAATATTTTACAAACATGCAAGAATTCGCGATTCTGTGAAAGTTGAAGGAGACCGTGTGGTACCCGTTTAGATTTTATGCGAATATAAAGAAGCGTCGAGAGAGCGAGAAATAATGTCGGAGATCAATTCCTAAAATTTACGAGTATAGAAACCGAGTTCACAGCCAGTCATTTTGTGTTGGCGTCGGAAATTTCGACCGTAAAACTGGCCATTAGGGATTCATTTAAGAAGACGCAGCGAAGGGAATCACCTGGAGCGCCTTTAACCGCGTCTAACCATCCGTGTTCTCTACGCGTCTTGTTTCTTCTTTCCCGTCGCTCGTTCCTCTACATGTGTGCGCGCGCGTGCGTTCGACTTGCGCGGTTATTTCCGGATCACCGTCTCCGACACCATATATACGCCACCGCTTTATATTATTGCGAACTGTGTAACTTCTCATTGTTCCCCAACACTGGCATTCGCTCGTATGAAATACCGCTGATGCATCGGCGCTCGCGGCTAATTTTATAAGCACTTCATTGATATGCCACGCGGAACTCTCATAATGATCGGCTATCATTTTCTGTTTTTGTTTTTTGTTAGATGCGATAGAATTGAAAGCGCGCCTCAATAAATAGTTTTCGTGATTTTTCATCAAACTTGCGATCTTGCTGAGTATGGACATATAGATATTTCTTAGCCGTTAATTTCTAGCGCGTGTAAAAATACGCGAACTATCGTTTACCGATAGAATAATCGTTTACTGATAACGTATATATATTTTAAGCGAGTATCACTTAAAACTTAATTGTCGCCGAGTTTTGCGAGAGTGACTTCAAAGCATTTCGGATGTATTTAACGAACGCGAAATTGTGCGACAACGCGTCGTCGCTCTCTCGAATAGAACAGACGCATTCACGGGAAACGATACGCTCATTTAGCAGAAAGCTTACACGGGCAACAGTTAATACGCGATATTAATGAAGGCAGCTCTTTGTACGTAGACGAGTTATACCGGAATAACTTGTTTCGAGACTCATTCCCACTCCATGCGCGACGATTGCTAAATTCGAAGTGGAGGCACAATGTCACGTGCAACAGTGCATCGATCGTGCGCAACTGGTTATCGTAAACTTTACGCGCTTGTGAATTCAGCGACGTCATTTGTCAGTGTAAATCGTTATCGTTATATCGTATATCGTTAATTGTGCATAATTGAAGGGATGCGTAAAGAATATCTGTAAGTTTTTCCACTACGGAGAGCATGCTTCAACGTGTGTATTTGCGGAGCGACACAATGCAGTGTCCCAAAACAATGAAGATTTAGAAATCTGGTATTCCGCGTGCTGCTTTCACAGGCGCACACGAAATGCCATTGAACAAGTATTCCATTCAGACGCGCGCGTCTACACATAGTTTGCTCAAACAAGTCATGCGTCTTTTATCACCGCTGAATCAAACGTGAGACGGTAATTCGTGTCATGAGCCGTGGTGTCGATCGGATGCCTGCATAGTGATCTCGGGGTCTCGACAGTCACGCGTTGAACTCGCGGGCCGATCGCGCAGAATTCTTAATCGTTCGTTTCGCCGTTGGCATCGCGACCGCTTTCCCCGCGCTCACATCGACGACGAAACAATGGAATCGCCGGTCTTGGCGCGGACGACGTGAAACCGTCTCTTGGCAAAGAAACCACGAGGAAGAAGATGAGGAACGAGACGTGGCAGGTGGGAGTGGGTGAAACGAGGGGGAAACATTGAGCGGAGACGATTCTCGGACACGGCGTAGATCTCGCGTGGGGAAAGATGGACGGGGATCTCGAACTTGGTTGCGGATCTCAGGACGCCACCGAAGAGAACCTTACGCGACATTCCCCTTGTCCTTCTTTACGTCCTCCACATCCTTTCCCGGAGTCTCCTGCATCTCTTCATGCCTGTCGCGATACTCCGTTTCTTTCCCCCTGACAACAGCAACTTTTTATCAACCGCGAGACTCACATACTTTCTGCCCGACAACGAGCTGAATTCCACGCGATAGTCGTCACGATACGCAGCAAGAAGCTGGATCCGTCAGAATGAGAGAGAGACAGAGAAAGAGAAAGGTCCCGCGGGAGAAAGGATTCTCCACGGGGTGCTATCGAAACGTTCCAGTCTTTCCTGGTTTTTCTCGCTCCGGTGAAAAATATGCGAGATACCCCGAACACTTTTTGCGCAGCTTAAATGAAGCGAAAGAAAAGAGCCGGCTTCTCCATTAGACAATTAACTTACGGCGGACTTCGCTCTTTTTTTTCTTTACACAGACGCGTTCCGGAATGCGGTATTCGAGATATTCGCTGCCGTTGAAAACTGACGATTCATTGTCGAACGCGGCGAGTTTAGCGCGAGCAGATCGGCGCGAATCAGCTGTTAAAAATTCGGAATGCGCAAAGAAATAGTATAAATAACAAAACAACCGTTGCTAATGAGGTTCGAATATGTGTTTTATATCAAGACAATAATACGTCAAGATAATAAACGCGATATACTTCACAAGTGACATATGCGTTTTGTCTATTTAAATTGTAGAGAAACGTCCTCGAATGAATGAAAAAAAAAAAGTAAAAATATGTAATTAACAATGCTTGTCACAGTCATAACAAAAAGATCATTTGAAGGACAACATAAGCTTGTGATAATTCGCGTTAAGATTATCCTGCGACGATTGTCTTCACTTAGGAAAATGGAAACAGTCGCCGCTGGACCCCTGACGGGGTTCTTCGGCGTTGTAATGGAGTAACGGGTAGTACGTGAGCATAAGGCGACAGGAAGTTTCACCGCGGGGTGCTTATGGTACGTGCAACACGACCGAGGTCAACCGTCAACGCAAGAGGCACCTACACGGTTAGAGAAAGTTCGGGAGATGTTCAGTGATACAGCCGACTAAAGTTTCGTCCTCCACGCGAATGTTCGATTATATTCACTACTACAGGCGACTTATTAGAAAATTGACATTGCGGTTGATTCACCTCTTTGGGATCCGGCACTCCTGCAGAGCCTGCTCGGTTAGAGAACTCGAGGGACTCTTCACGAGGTGCCAAGAAGTGTACAGATGTCATTTTTCCTTTTCTGCGATAGAAAGCAGGAATTGCTGCGAACGTGCGATTATGCTGTCATTGTATTGATACCACTCGCCTCTATAGCACGGTGAAACCTTCCCGCGCGAGCGGGATTAAACGGTTAAAATTGCATAATGTAAACGCATGATGATTAAAAGTAAAAATCTACTCATCAGCATAAAAATCGAAGGTGAATTTACGATCGACAGGTTGATGATACGATGTTGTACTTCAGTGTTTATGAAATTTTAATATAATGATTATTTTGATCCTTTCGTTTCTTAGATGAGCGAAAGGTTTATGATAATGTGCTTATCTTTCATTTTCCATCTGTTGCTCGTGCGCGCGTACGAATATATGTATGTGTATATGTATGTATATATGTATAGGTATATATAGTTATTTTCTCTTTTCCTGCTCAACTATTGTCGACAAGAACAAAGACGATCCATCGGCTGTTTTAACAGATGGTTATAACAGATCATTCGGCATGACCGGTCGTGTTGCGTACGATAACCTTGATGAGCAGCGCGATTCTTGCGGATGCCCGATTACGACGTGATACCGTCACGCGCGGTAACGTCACGTACGTACGTGCATCGAAAGAGCCTGAGTACCATTCGTCCAGCCAAATATAACTCGCCTCGCTACAACTGACGAGGATTTTATCGCGGAGATCGGCACTCGAGCGCGCACCACTGTGAATTTCGATAAAAAGTCCAAGGGTCCAAGTATCACGTACTGCACATTCAAGATCCGTTCGTCGAGTGTTTCGCGATGCAAAACGATATTCCGGTGACAATATTTCAAGAGATATAAACCAATTGGGATCGTAGTGCATCTTGCATTTTTATTTAAAAAAATGTGAAAAATAAACTTGAACTTTAATAAATGTTTTACATAAAGAATAAAGGAAAGGGAAATGTTAGGTACTTTATCTTACGTGAGATAAAACGATTATGACTATGTGAGTTTAGAAGTCTGGCCTTCCGCGTTCTTTTGTGGAACGTATTTTGTCTGCGTCACGCAGACTCTATACAGTGTGTGCAACACGTGTACCGCAGCCTTGCTCGTAACTTTGTGAACCTTGAACTCTGTGTGTTTTCTGAAATACGCATACCTCGATTTTCACGCCTGCGAACGTCGCAGGTTTTTACATTACGGCGATTACAGAACGATAACGATTTCAAACGATATTATTAACGCGTTAGAGAGAGAGAGAGAGAGAGAGAGAGAGAGAGAAAGAGAGAAAGAATGGCCAAGAAACAAAATTACAATAATTATCTCGGCGTGCTTAGCTAAAACGAGGTTTCTCCACTTTAGTCGGTAATTGCACCAAGTTATATTGCTAGGTTTCTGCTGACACAATGCTTTATCGTACGCTCCGGGCTTCTCAAACCTTTCTGTCTTCTTTAATTTACTTACTAATCACCAATTTATCTTTGACAAATTGAATTGCATCAATCTGAGTCTGGTTACAGTGAGTTTAGTACGAGAACATTTTATCATTATTTTGTTAACTATCTTAAGTAATGTCTTCGAACAGACACTTTAAGTTATTATTTGAGTGTGTGTTCGAAAACATTAATTAAGATAATTAAAAATAAGTGTTTATAGTAATTATCGACACCGACAAGTGTTTATAGTAATTATACTGTAGAGATTTAAGTGTATAGCAAGACATTAAATATAATTTCACTTAATTAAATATAATTTAATTAAACGTACTTTTGCAAACGTTGTTATTCAGGTCAATATCAATTTATTGTCATCAAAGTTTAATGCGAAATTACATGTGTAATTCTTGAAATTATGATGTACGTAACTTATGCTACAATTAGGTGTTATCGCATACGATTCGGCAAGGCAATTAAATAAACTCACGATAAACATCCAAAATTACAGTGTACCAGATAGATAGGCGCGTGTAATACTCCGTTTTCTCGTCTAATCGATTTTATGATCAATAATTGATCGGTCGGAAAACTTCTTGTTCTCGGAATACGACGCAGGATCGTTGCTTCTGCGACCTCAGAGGTTAAACGATCGCTATCGCAAAAATTATTGCGCTAGTAGACTCGGAATATCTCTTCAGGAATATAATTTCAAGCTTCTAAGTGTAAAACCATACATTCAAATAATTAATCTAACAACTAATTTCGTATCAGAAATTCGCATTAAGAAAATTTTTCAAACATTATTTTTTTCTGACAACAATTGAGTCAGAAGTATTTTTGTTATGTAGTATCTACGATTTCTTTAGAGTATATTACTTTATCTTGACAGTTTATAAATTTACTGATAACAAAAGACTTTCAAGAAAACGAGATAAAAAAAAGTAGGTATGCCGACAGTGATAATTAACCGGTAAGATACTTACCAGACTGTCGACTACGACCGTCTGACCGAGGACGAGTAGGACGACGAGCACTCGAAGGATTGTGGCCGCGGTGTCGCCGGCAATCATGCCCGGAAGTAGATCAGCGGATCGCAGCCAGCGAGGTAGCCAGCGCAGACAGTTTGACGGCGACGCGTTCGTCGTCGGGCAGACAGGCCGGTGATACTCCCGTCGCGAACGCATCGCGTCATGATCGCGACGTGCTGCCGCTCGCTTCCTGCGGATCTGGTCCCCGACGTAGCTCGGCACAACAGCTGCGTGGTGTTCCCGAGAACTCACCTACCTACCCCTTCGGAAAGAAAAGGCACTCAAGAGAAAGAAAGAGAAAGAGAGTTGTGTGAACACAAGCGTCTTATACGCAACGTCACACACGGGGTCTATAAATACGGGCGCTACTCCACGCGAAGAATTTCAAACAAGCGCGCCGTAAAATACCGTCGGTGAGAAAGACTTTGCGAGGTGTACGATCCTGTGTGATCACGGCCTTTGGTCGAATCCGCCGCGAGATACGATGAGTAGATGGGAGCTCTTGGCCTTGACACTGTGTCCCGCGAGCAGCGTCTCGACGCGTTGACGTAGCACGTTTACGTAGCTGAAATCCGAGATGGACGGGTCTTCTGTTTTAGGTGAACTAACGTTATAATTAAAATTGCGGAGGAAGTCATGGGAGTTATTTCGCAAGCGCATGTTATTACATGAAATTAGTCGTCAAACGAGTCACACTAATTCCACGTGAAAACGAAAAAAAAAACAATGACATGAGTTTAATCAGAAGCAGAACTCCGGTAACGATCTCTCCAGCGATGAAACTCTCGGTTTTTATACGTGTCTTAGAGATTCCTATTATAGCGCAGCATGACAGATACCTCTCTCTCTCCCAACCGGCGCGGCGTTCACAAACCGGTCAGCTCAGAAACAGATGACATAAAAAAAAATACACGTTTCATGCATTTTAGTTACTTTATTCCCGGCGAGAAACTTTGACGTCTTATTCTCACGTCAGATCGTTACAAGATCAAAAGATCGCACTTGACGTCTTTCCTCCCTGGAGAACGCGGGACTCGGCTGTATACTCTCTCGCTTTCTCTCTCTTCGGTTTCCCTAAAATAACCCTCACCAACAGACGAAATCCTATCCCCCGATGTTCACCCGATGCGCGCGAAAGAATAAATAGCTTCCAAATATTCGGCGCGCTTAAAAAAGTTCATCGATTCATGAAAGTCGTTCCAGACATCGACGAGACGTCAATGCGTCTTCGCTCACGAGTTTACAGCGGCGGACGAGAGACAATAAAAAAGAAGACAACGAGTAATAGAACAGCAGATGAAAACGAAGTCTCGGATTATGCGTGAAATCACGACGCGACCGACTGAACGTCTCTCTTTCTGTCAACGAACGCTTTGCGGTGTAACGACAATCGTGACGTTGCTTACCGCGAAATTCTCTGCGAGATTAAAGACGATTCCTGTTTCATGCAGATATCAGACCTCTTCTTCTCCAGCCGACGAAATTGTCCAGCGTGAAGATACGATGCGGCGCGCGAAGACGCGACGCCGACTAACCGCGAAACCGGCTGATATTTTTAGTTCTCCCAAGCTTCTCCAACTGTCTGTCTTCACCTTTGAGATCTACCTAGACGCTCTCATCTCGCGACGATATCTTTGTTCTTCTCCGAAACAAGGTTGTTGTACGCCTGCTCCGGCGACGGGACATGCCGCTCGCAGGCAAGCCTGATTGATGGACCCACAATGAAGTATTTGGACTCTTCTCTAGCGTCTAAATGTGACGCGCGATTATTTTTCACAAGTTATATATATTGTTCTTCGTGTCGATTTAATATTTATGTTTTCAAGCAATGTTCTAAGTTGCATACACGCATCAACTCATCTCATCGCATTTATGTTATTCGATAAGAAAGAAGTATCATTTATTATTTTATAGTTGTATGCAGTGTCTTTACACACACACACGCACGAGATCTTCCGCAAGTAAACGATTTTCTTAGTTTTGTTTATATTCTTTACTTATACTATTGAATGTCTGATTGCATTCTTCTTTAAGAATCACGTTTGTCAATACTTGTAAAATCGATTAATTCAGTAATACATGCAAAACTAACTCGTTCCTTCGAAACAAGCGACAATTGAATCAATGAAATATTCGAGTAAATGTAAAAACGAAAAACAATTTCGGAAAATGCGATTATATATCACATTGGTACAAACGCGAAGACGTTCATTTGTCACTGAAATTGTTGGCCCGATCATGCGTTTTAAAAGGCGCGAAATGACACTGACCCGACTGGTTGTGCTCGTGCGGCAGCCACTCGAGCGAGCACACGCACGTGGCTCCGGCCCGACTGACGAGATACACGCGCGCGAGAGGAAGTATCAACGGAGGCTGCTGAGAGGAGTGGCTTGCCGAGTCAGGCGGAAGTGGACGACGATTCTGCGGAGGGAACAAGCGGATAACGACGGGACGCGATGGGAATTTCATCGGCAGACGATATCTGATGAAGGTGCGTTTACGCGTCCGTGTGAGGAATTGACGCGCGATATTGGCGTCGATCACACGGTAGGAGATAAAACGTATTATAGCGATGCCGATCGCGAACCGGCCATACTAGTCTAGACGTGAATGATCGACTCTTTCCGATCAATTTAAAAATGGATTAGCTACTTGATAGAACGCTACTGAAATTGCGTTGTTGCGTTTTTGCGCATATTAACGACCTTGCTATTTCTTCTTGAATGAAAAAATAACATACTTAAACACATGTAAATACATGTACACGTTTTTGTGTAATGAATGTTCGTGAAAAGAAATCGTGATGACGTTTAAGTATGTTTACGAACAACGTAGTTGGGTGAGTTTATCCCAGTGCAAAATGACAATGAAAACCGCATGAGAATCCCAGAGAGTGATAGCCGTGACGCCGATGCTAGAAATAAATGCAGACGGTGATTCTATAACAAGCTTGCTCACAACTCGCGCAAAACGGAGAGAAGAACTTCCGTCTTGTCTGAGAGTATCCTCGGAACACGATTTCTTCGTCTTTTTTCTGTGTGTTGTCTGGAATGAGAGGGACATTCTATTCTGTCCCTCACGCAACAAACTTTACTCATCGTTCGGAAAGCGATTCGTGTAAACAGCCTGTTTTACGACATCTTGTAGTAATTTATTTATCCAAGTCTAATAGATAAGGAAGTTAAATCGTAGTTAAAGAGACTGTTAAAAATGTTTGTTTTTATTTTCAAAGATTTTAAAAATTTTTGGACTTTTTTCTTTGTATTTATTTAGTCTAAAAACAGAAAGAATTTTTCTAAGATCTCTCGAAGGACTTCGATTAATAGCACATGTCGCAGTTGCCTGAAAATGTATCCCTGTGGAATATCCTATGGTCTGGCCACGCCCCGCTCTCGTAAGAAGATTACACGAAATTGGCCATTTTTTGAAGAAAAAATAACATGTCCGCTCTTCAAGCCGGTGATTTCGTCTTCGAAACAAGGGCCGCTTTTCGGCCTAAGCGAGTTTCGATATGCTCTTTTTCTCTCTCTCTCTCTTGAGAGAAAGAGAGAGAGAAAGAGAGCAGCACGGAGGCGGTCAACTCGTTTGAGGAAACTGTTACATTGATTGAAATTGCTCGCGTCCATCTCACGTCGACGATGTTATAACGATTTACGCGACGACGACATATAACGCGCTTGCATATAACGAAGATTAACTACGTGTAGCGCGTGAGACACGATTAAAGTATACGCGTGACATTAGTCGCCATTGTAATCTCGCGTAGTAGTCATAAATTTCACGGCAATTTCTGCTCGATAACATTCTCGTCCTAAGAGAATCAATTCATCACTTATGTACAATGATGTCATCGATTGATATACATCTCTGCAAAGTGAAAACAAATTTTTTTATTAACAACAATACAACTTTAAATTTATTTCGATTACATCATTCTTTGATTAATTAAATCTTCAAATTTGACAAAAAAATGTATTACTAGATTCTACGTAAATGATTTCAAGTTAATGAAATATCTTCAAATCAGTTCATCGGTAAAAACGACAGCAGCAATCTTGTTATTAGCACATAAATTGTTGGGTAAAACAACTTAAAGAACATAAAATTTATCTCGTTTTTGTGTGTCTGCGTAATCTGCGCGTGTTTCTCTTGTCTCATAGATAATGATGTCTTATTACTGCTCATATCTGTTTTTGTACACAGATATGAGCATCATAAATCGCTGGAATGTCCACTGTAAGACGTCCCTACCGGGAAGACATACCTGACCGTTGGCGACAGATAAAGTCTCATCTTAGTATGGTTTCGCTTATATTGTCAACCATATCTTCTTCACTCTTGTCACTTTTTGGAACAATAATCTGAGCAAGTCGCCAGCAATGTTTTTTCGATTCGAACATGTCGTTGAGATAATGATTTTTTTTTTTTTTAATAAATGATAACATAATTTTGAGTAAGTTTTGTACTATTGCTTTTCAAAACCCAGTGCTCGTCGCAATTCGAGTGTCCAGGAGTGATGCACAAACATAGGATACTTCCTCGATCGAGCATATCGTTTGAAAAAGCATTACGAGATCGTGACACGATCGACTCGTAAGTATCATTAGTGTCCCGCGACCGGACGCGTTTGTGAATAAAGCGTCTCATGTCTTCGATCACGAGTCCGCGCGCTTGACGACATCCGGCTCTCGCTGCGACACGGAGATATACACGACTAGATCGCGTGACATCGTCCAGAAAGAAACTTGAAACTCTTGGTGTTCTGTCCGGTCGGCATTTACGTAAAGCGAGTTGTACGCAATGCGAGTTGTTGCCGCGAATATTTTACCGAGAATATCGTCCGCTTCAGTCGTCCGAACGTTTCGAGTCTCTCGAGGTAAACGCGAGAGAAGAGCGTCCTTCGCTCGTGATGTTTGCAATCACTTTGTTTAAGATATTCGCGAGGAAGTCTTCGTGTGTGTACGATTATATAGCGAAAAGAGAAGCAGCTTTGACTTTTAACGAGGCAGGAGAGTTCGAAATATAAATGCCGTGTAATCCTCATCTTACAGCGGATGACGGAAAAAAGCAGCTCTTGTTATTTAATGAACTGGAATAATCAACCGCAAAAAATAATCCGACAACGGGTATCGGTTAATTGCAATTAAACTGCGAGTATTCAAGTTACATATTAATGAAGGAAATGGCGCGTGTGTTATATCAAATTTGCCGTTTATACACGCAAGGAAGAAAATATATAATACTTGCCTGTAATATTTAAGAACTATTAATCGTTGTTACTTAATGCATCAGCTTTCGTATTATAAAAAAAGAAACATCTTTACACCAGGTATTAAATAAAAGCTTCGCATGTAACATGCAATTTTCGTAGATTAAGTCTACTCATTACTCTACTCATTCAATTATCTTATCATGACAAAATTATACTGCATTGTTCACATCCTAAAGTTTCAGAAAGGTGTAAATGCTTATCTTCTCAATCTATAATTTTTAAACATCTTTAAAAACAATGTTTTTACATTTACATTTCGAACAGTATGTAAACAGCTGTACATTATTGTTTTCTCTTAAGTTAATTCTCACGATTTCAAGACTGAGGAAAACGAAGATTTTCATGCGTGCATCCGGACTCTCTACAGCCATGTGCCCTTTTAAGTTGAAAGGAAGAAGAGTCGTGGACATAGTGAATGCCGTAGGAACCGAACGGACATGAATATAAATCACCGTCTGGTCGAGAGAAAGAGAAAGAGACTTGCGCGAGAAGGGAACGGTATATAAAGTCGGCGAAGAAAAGACGCTGAAGTCTCCAAGTTGCTGTCTCCCCACGCTACTTATGCTAATGCCGGCAAATCAATTTATTTATATTTATTTATAGCATTCAAATGTTTCCCCCCGGAACGGACCGCGAACGTTGTCGGCTGTCGACGCGGACCACCCGCGAAAGCAAGCCGATCCCGCTCGCTGCGGGCTACGAGATCCGTGGGGTCCAGATTGCCCCCTTCTTTTAAGACTGATATAGATAGCTGGTGGATCGCGAAGGGCAGTTTGCTCCTTGTACTACTATACTATATCTTTGATTAAAATGATCTGATGTTCACCTCCGAAACAAATTTGCACACACGTGTTTATATGAAATGTAAAAATATGAAATTTAATGTTTACATTATTACAAATACTTATAATAAACAGCCATAAAAAATTTGTTATATACTAAGCACTTTCTCAAAAATATTTTATAAATATGCAACAATTAAAGTTTTGTTATCAAAATTTTATCAAGATTTCTATTTAAAAATAAATTTTAAGATCCTTGTTTTCTTTCTATTTTACGCTTTTACAGCAACTTTATCTCTTTATGGAGTATATACGCATACACTCATAACTATATATCGGTAACACTATAGTAAGCAATTATTGCATCTGTCGGGCGCGGTTAACTCGAGTCATGTGTGACGTAACTTCGAAACCGAGTAATGTCGACGTCCCTTCAGTAACGTATAAATAGAGTTGATGCTATTTATAACGCACACATACAACATATACAATTTTAATAGTTTATAAAATTTTACTACTTTTCTTTCTTTAGTATTCTTTATT
This sequence comes from Pseudomyrmex concolor, assembly GCA_014839585.1. Taxonomy (NCBI): domain Eukaryota; kingdom Metazoa; phylum Arthropoda; class Insecta; order Hymenoptera; family Formicidae; genus Pseudomyrmex; species Pseudomyrmex concolor. Next base: position 8,887 of record QVOB01002016.1, on the reverse strand, counting down.
TATCATTTTTTCAGTGAAAGGTAACATTAGAGTATCTATAAAAAGAGATATCATTGGAGTATCCATAGTAGGATTTATTTTAAGTAATAGTTTTACGGCTAATACAACATGTATTACGATAACGTAAATATTTAAATAATAGACATGGATATATGTGTATAGTGTTTCTCAAAAGAACAAATTTAGACTTATCTCTTATTTATGATGTGTGTATGGTAAACAACTTGTAAAACATGAATCGGTCGATCATTAGTCGGACGAGCGCAGGTTGTAACCCACGTTTCTCGAGCTCTATACATATGAGTCACCCTATATATGTGGTGGGGCACTACGTGTGTGTATATACAGTTGTATCAATTATAATAAGCGCGGTTATAGGCGTGGACACTAAGAACGTATAAAAAGTGTTTGTGAAAGAATTGAATGTTTCTCGCGGAATTTACGTAAAAAGCAAAGAGCTCCTCCCGCACATTTTTTTCGAAATGGCCGCAGAAATCCGTTTTTCTCTTCTCGTAGTGTTGTTCCTCTTTTTCTGTGTTCATCAAGGTAGGTCTTTTAAAAAGTCATGTGTTTATATTGATATATATTTAAATATTAATGAATTTTTGTCCATTAATTTCTACGTTAACTTTCTTAAACATCAAAATTAACAACATGTTCTTTTGTACGTTACTGTTTTTATAGAGATTTGCACAATAAATTGAATACAACTTTTGTCACGTACACACATTTCTAACCTTAAACAAAGACACACTATACAGATACAAAGTGTGATAGATTATATTTAAATAAACTCAGCGCTTATAAAGCTTGAAGAATATATTTTTAAAGGCTTTTTCTAGTTACAAAAATAATATGATATGAATTTACATCGTGTTTTTAGGACTTTCTATTAAATGTTGGGTATGCAGGTCAGATTCAGATCCAAAGTGCGCGGATCCATTCGACAACTCTACTGTGCCAATCACAGACTGTAAACAAGAACCGGGTCTGGAGCATCTGCCGGGTGTGAGACCAACGATGTGTCGCAAAATTCGTCAGAAAGGTGTGCATTGCATTGTGTGAAGTGGAGTTATGTGTCTCATTCAATTGTTTCAATTTTTCATACTCTTCTTTCTTTACAGTCCATGGTGAATGGAGGTATTTTCGTAGCTGCGCCTATATGGGCGAGCCGGGAATTGCAGGTGACGAGCGATTTTGCTTAATGAGAACTGGCACTTATAACATATTTATGGAATATTGTACGTGTAATAGTAAAGATGGTTGTAACTCGGCATCATCCCAATACGCGAATTATCTGCTCTTATTAATTGGCTTGATAACAACTGTTCGATTCAAATTTGCTATTTGAAGACGTTTAGCCAAAGAATTTTTTTACCAGATCTGATTCATATTAAATTTTATATGACATTATATATAGATTACATATCTTAACATTGCAAGAGTTTACTTGTACTTATTAAATACTCTTTTTAATTTACATCGAACTTCAGGGAGGACAAACTTTTGTAATCAAATGTATTCGTAGATATTGTAGTTTTTATAATGCAATTTTGTACTTTTTTATGTAATCAAGTGCCTTTGCATGTTTCAAAGATACAAAGAAATTATGAAATGTGTACATAAGAAAACGAAAGAAAGAAAGAACGACGCTCTCTTCCAGTAAGTTAAATTTGCTTGACTTAACGTTTGTTTCATCGACGATTTACATTTTTTATAAATAATATATTTATAATATATTTTTACTGGAAGTTTCGGAAAAATTTATTTGTTATTTCTTTTGATTTTACTAATATTGAGGTACATAGAAATCATAAAACTTACAAAGTAGTCATTCAATCAAAGACTGCTACGTCCGTCCAGAGTAATATCAATAATTTAGGTTAATACACGGCATTTTGCCATCTTCTTATACTTTTGTTCATATATATACGTATTTTTAGTAATATATTTAATTTTTACGATACTGCCATACAATGTATGCAATATATGCAATTAATTTTATAATTGTGTGACCGCTGCAGTTTATTCATCCAAGTACAACACAATTCAATACATTATGTTCAACATTTATTATGAATTTGATACATGAATTGTAAGCAATTTAGAATGACAATAAAATTATTTCTTGACTCAATTATGGAAATATTATTTCGCATATATATATATAAAAACTGAAGAAACTTAATCATTGGTTTTTAAAGGAAATAATGTATTTGCAAGTGTAATGCAAAATATATTTATAAACAGTTGATTTTCTTTTACATAGATATACAATAAAAACCTGAACAAAATATATGTGCAAAGCAATGTAACGTGTACTGTTTCGATAGTAATACATAGTTGCAAATTACAACCATATAAACACATTCTCTTATTAAAATACTGTTGAATACGTATATATGACATATGTATATTATATTAACAAAAATACAGACATTATACAAAAAAATATAAAACCTTAATCTCTTTAAGTAATATGTATATAATAATACGGAGTGTAAAAAAACTTAAGAAATTTCGTAAATTGTTTGTTCCATTTTTATATGTTGAACTGTAAAAATATATAACATACTACTTATAAATTATTAATACTCTAAATTTCTATACATAAAAAATACTTAGTTTTTGTATAAAAAAATTAATTTAATTATAGAAGTGTGTTTTCTGTTCTATGTCGATGCGTAAAATTCTTATTAAACATTTATAGTTCAAATATACAAAAACATATAGCAAATTACAATCTATGTTTTTTTTTTTTTTTGATAACGTCAAATATCAATTTAAAAGACGATTGGTTTAACTATAATTTCTGTAACTTCTATAAATATATAATTTCTATAAAAGTTATAAAAACAAAGATTGAGATACATTCAAAAATATATCAATTAATTATGAAACAAAAGGTACGTGTAAGTAAACGTATATTCTCGCAATCTTACATTATGATATGTTGTACTTGCTGCTTACGATTATTGTTTTAATTATATAAGCAGTGTAGATTTTTAAATACTTCTTATTTTTTAATTTAACGGACGGTTATATTATTATAGAAATATCCGGAGAGTAGCGTTCTATTCTCTGCAAAATTAAATTAATTACAAATGGCAAATTGTAATTATTCTTAAAACAATAGGCGAACATCGGTCTGTATATAAAAATTTTGTGTGCTATCAAAGTTTTTAAATGGTATTAAATTCTTGGAAACATATTTTCTTTAACGTAAAATTAGCAACGCAGATTCTAGACATGTATACGTAAAAACGTATGTAAAATAACGTTCAAAGAATGCATATGCGTAGATGTATGGTATTCTTTGAAACAGTATTATCGATCAGTGTCTTAAATATGTATGACCCACGTACAGCGCTCTCATTTTCGCTGCAGTGTCTCTAGATATCTAAAACGGAAAAGCGCGTTGTGCAACGATTTTTGCTCTGTGTTGTTACAAAGATGACGACTTCTTGCGTGTCTTTTTTTTTTTTATTCGAATGCCTGCCATTTCGTTATCTGTTGCCCCGGTTTCGCTAAAGCCTGCTTCCATTGCTCGCCGTAAGTTCCGCCGACTTCAGATCCGATTACGAAGTGGCCTACGGGAGTCTTCTTGCCTAAAATATTAATTATAACGACATATATGTGATTATGCGCGTCTATATTTTATATCATAGAAATAGATCTTTGCTTACCCATTTTATTTTTTGAGACAAACTTTATAACGAAGCTCACATCATTGAGAGCTCCTTTGTACGGATTGTCGGCGACGACTCTCGCTGTCTCCGGCGAAAATTTCATAGACACCGTCGGTGCAAATCGATCGCTCTTCCAGAAATGCGTCACTCTCCCACCGTCCACAACCGACATTTTCAGATACATTTGTCCCTTCAAACCTTCATGCTCGTGCATCGTCTGAAGTGAACATCTCAGACGACTCAGAGACAAGATCAGCTGTTCACCGCTGTCTTCATCTTTCTCACTCTTCGATAAACATAATGACAATTCGACCTGTCCTTTTTTGTTTTCCCTCTGAAAAAAGTACATAAGCCATCTCGTCTTTACTCTTATAAAATTAGAAACTGTTAAAAGATATTAGTGAAGAGAAAAAAATAAGGTCACTTAATAATACATACAATGACAGTTTCTAAGAAAAGACAGTTCAAGAAAATAAAAACGTCCACTAGATATCGATTTAATATGTATGCTTCGTGGAAAATAAAATCTATATAATTCAAAAAGAAGAAAGAAAATCTTTTCGTCAAAAACAGCACTTTTAGAGATCACTAAATATTTACAAGTATACTACTAAATCTCAGCACAGTGTCAGATTTTTAAAGATTTGATAAAATTTTCACACGAACATCTTAATAATATATTTAATTTTCTCATAGAAATAGACATAATTATCGACCATGGTTCTGACAATGATGTTATTATTACGAAATTGTCATAAAGCTACAAAATCCTACCCTTTCCTCGGCACCCGAGATGCCACTGGCGATCGGTCGCAGCGGTTTCCACAAGTCTCCTGTGGACATGTCGCTGGCGTGTTTCGATTTTAGTGGTTTGGAACTGAAGTTTTTAGAATCGAGCGGAATCGTCGTCGCGCCGACCGTTCGCCTCTTGTCGTAGGCTTTTCTTTCCGCAGTCGCGGATTCCGCAAGTTTGTCGGAACCTTTGCCGAAGAATTGACTGAGGAGTTTATTCTTAGTGGAGTCTTGATTATCGGACGAACTCTGGCCTTCCTTCTTCTTCCCGCCTTTTTTCGATTCTCCTTTCGTAGGCGACTTATCCTTATCCGATTCTTTCTTTTCAGTTGCTATCAAAGGCTTGTCTTCGAGAATCGCGTAAAGAGTCGCAACGATGAATTTGGAACCGTTAATCTCCTCCTCGACGACTTTCGGTTTACCAAACTTTTGTTTGGTTTCTTTGCGCAGGAGAAAAGTGAACTCTTCATTCCACTGCGGCCAGGACTCGTTTCTCGTGGTGGTCTCAAACTTTTCCTTGCCAGGAATTAGTTTTACCTAGAAAATAAAATTGTTATTTTCTTCGACGTTCGATAGTAAATCTCAGTCTCAACTGACAGCGGAGGAAAAAGTTCTCTGATGACTCACTTATTCTCTAACGATAGATTATGAAATCTCATAAATAGTTACAATGTTTTGATCTACAGTAGCATATTGTGTACGTATACATAACGTGTTTTCTAAACATGTTAGAATAAGAGAATCGACTTTTGCATATACGTAGATATTGTACACACAAATACACATAGATAATCTTTATACGATATAGATAGATACAATATAGATTGTTCTATTTGTGCAGCGAGGAAGAACTCGTCAGTCAATAAGATACTACAGTCAATGCCAGACTTCTACAATACGATACTGCCGTCGTACTATTACGTAAGCGGTAGATAACACCCAAGAGTACCACGAGCGTCTCTTATGCGTAATTCAGACTCAAATACAGCGGAGCGTGACAGTGTGCGATCTTGCAGTGCGCGCAAGAAGTGTCGGCATCGGTCAGCATCCTCGATACACAAATTCATCGTGTGAACGTTTCATCGCGCATATCGTTTGTATAAAGAGAAATTTTCTTAATTGTATGTACGCGCGAAATTAAAGCGAAGAAAATTTATGTCGTTACTAAATTTAGATGAGTACATGCGCGTCGAGAACACGAGCCGCGCCGATAAAACGTACACGCCTTTTGTTTGCAATCGATTCACATTCTTCAGCCACCTTCTTCTGTTTACTCTACCTTTACGACGTAGCTGTTGACTCTGGTGAAGCCAAAGTTCTGGGGCAGGTGTCTGGCACCGAGCACCGTGACGTGAAGAGCCTTGTCGTTCGGCGAATGCACGATTCTAATGCCGACTTCCGGATCTAGATTCACCGTGCGATCCAAAGGCGTGGATACGGTCTTCAGGCCGCTATCGATGAAATTCCTGATCTTTGCCAGCGCCATTCTTCTTCGTGCACGCGGTTCCTCTCGAAATTCCAATTCACACGGTTTATCGGACAGATAAACAATCGTACGGTCGATCACTGTGAGCTCAGCGGCATTGTTCGTACACTCTGCAAAATTTTATCGTGAACAGTTTTGCGGCAATGAGCTGTACGCACACGTCGCCGCAAGATGAGCTATTAATATGCGCGTGTATATACGATGTCGCGTCTCCGCTCGCAATCGTCAGAGAATATGATTTTCAAAACAACGTAAGATCTGAGTAGCTAATGATTTATTTATTTAACAATGGAATGTTTTTTTAATTATACATTTATATTTCTTTAAATGTTCTTCATTTTCCTATGTTAAATATAAATCCTATGTTACAAATCCTATGTTTCGAGAGGGACAATAATTAAATTCGATAAATGAATTGTGATTTCTTTCCAATACGCTTTATTACCACTTTTGAAATTTAAAGAACAATTTCTTACAAGAGTTTTATCTTGTTAGAAGATATCAATATCTTATTCTGATATATCGACGCATTGATTTAAGTTTACTATTTAAGTTTATGATCTTACACGAGTTAAACATTGGATATAATAAATTTTTCTTAAATTTAAAGTAATTTACTATCAATAAGACATTTCCACGATTCTTCTGACTTGAAATGATACCTCTCTTTCGATGTCATAAAGTTTCTTAATCATAAACAATAGACTTTCTCTCACTGTACAGTATATAATGCTCCTACCTCCAACAACAGGTGATTATCAGGTGATTTCTAGCTCGGCAATAAAAGCTTTTTCGCTCCCGGCGCAATAAAACCATGTTCACGCATATCGTGAACGTCGAAGAAACCAGTTAACGATTAGACTTTCCCTGTGCAGAAAAAAAAACCTTCGTTGCATCGCGACCACACCGGTAAATATTGTCGACTGATCTCGTGCGATCGCGCGATCCGCTTTAATAGCGGACGATCACGGAATGTCGCGAGGAAAATCGCATTTAATGCGGAGACACCGATCTCGATTATCACGTCATTAACTAACGAGGATTGATACGCCAAATGTAATAGACACTCGGCGTCTCTCATCTTCTTAATAGAGACTTCAATGCACGGTATGTCGACCGGAGCGAAGAAAAAATAACGACGATTACTCCGATTTCTTTATCGCAGCATTCGTCATGGTAGACAATCTTACTCCAATGATATTACACATCCAAAAAGTATTATGTTTACTGGAAACAAATGTAAATTAAAACGACAGTGATATACAATATCAGAACTGATATTTAAATGATAATAAAAAGTTTGTTGCTGTTAGAAACATAAATGTTTATTATGTGAGAGTTCTAGTTGTATTATATATGGATTTGATAAGTACATCAAGAATCTTTCCTCTTGTAGGAAGATAAGCAAAAGTAATATCAAAAGTCATTTTAAAAAAGTCAACAAACTTTTCAACTAAGTAAGTCGCTCCTTTCTTTATCGCTTCTTTACAGAAAAAGTAAATATCTCAGTACGTACCATAAACGTGGTTCTGTCAAATCGGAGCAAGTTGCTGCGGTCACTATCAGCGGCGATCGAACAATCGGAGCAGGAAGAGAATCGTTGCTACCCGGTCCGGACCCACGTCTCATCGACGAAAGTCAATAACTGGCGGCGTCTCGAGTGATCCTTGTGAGATCTTTTCCTGTCGATAGCTGACGATGTCAGACGCTCGATCCCATGGCCAAACCGGCACGATCGAACGTGAACACGATGTTAGAAGGAAATTGACGTGCTTTCACCGCACACGTAGATGCTCGCACTCTGCTCGCATACGCTTGCAACGCGATTCACCGCACATCGCGACTAACGCACCGAGATCGCTACGTCATCGCCAACGATCATCAACGAAGCTTACGGGACCCCATGAATGGCTTCGTATGCGATTGCGCGCGTGCAATTGTAGTCGTAGTCGTGACACTCGTCAAGCTGGTTTGCGCGCGACGCTCCGCCGTGGTATGCAGCTTGTGCTCTCGCGTGGGTTCTCTTTATAAGAGGCACACACACAAATGTAGTTGCAGTACCGGATAACAACGAGGCACTATGCAACAGACACATGATTTGGTACACAGAAGCAACGATGTATATTTTCATGTATGTTTCATGTTAATTAAATAATTATTATATGAAAATTGTAATAAGAATGTATTTTTTTAATTATTTTATATGTATATGACATTTACATTTAAAAAATATAAATTGGTAGATTTATTATAACATAGTGTAATATATATGTTTAATATACGAATTTTTTTTAGTCTTCATAATCGCATCATGTTAAGTGGTTAATTACAGTCTCGGGAAATTTTAATTTTCTATTTTTCACGAAAATCTAGAAATTTACATCAGGGCATCAATACTCGAAACTACTGTCATGAAACGTTGCCGTTAAAGTAGGGGATTTATAGTATTGTACACACCGTTTACGAGCTGTAGACTTGTGGTTGTGGTGTGACGCCTGTTGCGTTCACAAGGTCACACATTCATACCTGACTGTACATATGTAAGTGAGAGAATCTTATACGTGAGTAAATACAACCACACAAGAGAATATACATTATCAGGGATTATCAGGGACGTGAATAACAGCAATTCACCCCGTTCAAGAGAATTGATGCACACTTGCATGATGAATGAAGATTGATAAGAAAAAATCACGAAGAAAACCACCTGCGATGCAAGTGTTCCTCTTGATGCGTAGAAGAAACTAATTGTAATGTTACACGCGAGAATCTTGCACAAACAGCTCGAAAGAATGCGGTAGAGAACATTGCGTTGAATAGAAAATTAATTGCACTTGCGTTGGAACGTCAAATGTGTCACAATTAAAGGCTATCGCAAGAGAAATTGTTCACTTAACGTTAAATATATTAAAAACGTTTG
>QVOB01002015.1:0-14008 GCA_014839585.1 Pseudomyrmex concolor | reverse complement strand
GTGATATATTTACATTGCACATTTTGCGATTCTCAAAGATTTCGCGACCTTTTGTCGCCGCACGGCCCTGCTCGAAAGGAGTCGTCTCTCGCGCGCGTTGTGTAAACGCACCGCGCGCCACGGTGTGCGTAAGGTACACACATGTGCGAATGCCACGCGAGCATAAAACAGCTCCGCGGCCGATAGCGGCGCCTTTGATCTGCACTATAGCGCGTCGACTACCTTCGCCGTAAAATACTGAAACGCGCGCGCGTACGTGCGTCGCGGAAAAGAGATGTGCGATCTGCCTTTGACGGATATCTCTCTCTCTCTCTCTCTCTTTCTCGCGCGTTTCCGCCGAGATTGCTAATTTTCTGCGCTCGATCGTTTAAAGCGCGCGCGGAAATACTCTTCTGTTCGAAATATATAGATTTATGAATAAATGTAAATTTGTCGCGATAAAATGGCGTTTGAGCGCGAGGAAGAAAGATGCGCATGCAGAAATGTATGCTCGGAAAATGTCGATCCGATCAACACACATCGCCGTCGTGTCATTGTATGTCGTCGAGGTAAACTCGTTTCGAAGTGTCGATTAGATTATTAATTGCTCGATGCGTGTACGTACGAGTTTCAATTTTCGCCGCGCAACGAGAGAGAGAGAGAGAGAGAGAGAAAGATCGATTTTGCAATCGAGAATCGGTGTATGTATGCGCGTTGACATTAAAATAGAATTACTATCAGCACGGTAGCACGGTTAGGCGAATGCTGAATCAGCAAAAGCGAGATAACAGCAGATAAGAGTCTTACCACGATATCGGGACTCGATTTAATGGAGTGGGTGTGGCCACACGAGGCCCCGAGTACAAGCTGCCGACGTGGTGACACTTTATCGTCCATCGAAAACAATATATGCATCTGTGCTGTCGGCAAAAATTCAAAGAGAGATAACTTGTACTTGATTGCGCGTATCAGCCGCGAAAGTCGTGTTCGCATTTGCGCGCTTACACCGACGCGATTATATATATATATATATATATATATATATATATATAATGTTTCGCGAAATGCAGAGGAGGAAAAATTACATCTCGGCGGTATCTTGTTTTTTTTTCTCAAACAAAAAACTTTCTCTTGTTTTGTAAATATTTTACATTTCCCCGAAGCGAATCGACAGGCAGCGAATTCTCACGCACGTATCGAATAAAGGTGCAATGGAAATATATGCATGTAATGTAAACTGTTCGGTAGTTTATAGAGGATCTCTGTTTAAGTTCATGCGCGCCCCAACAACTTCGCGTATCTCGTTCCTCGTATGGGAGTTAAGTATGTGACATTTTACGACGTACGCTTCTCGCTCAGATATTATCTGAATGAGGCATATGACACCCTTATGAGCCGAAAGAAAGAGAGAGAGAGAGAGAGAGAGAGAGAGAGAGAGAGAGAGAGAGAGAGTGGCAGAAGCGATGGGCGTCTGCTCGGCGATTGAGACTAAGCAGACGATATCGCCTATAAACGATCTGAAGCTCTAATAGAAGGAAATAACGAGCGTCGTATTCAAAGGGGGATGATCGGTGAGTTTGCGCTCCTGAGTTGAAAAACCCCGACATTACTTATAGGGGGAGGGGGAGGGGAGAAACAGCTACCCAAGCGACAGATTAACATTCAAAAAACAATGTAGATATCGTTGCAAGACTTGCAAGTTAATTGGAAGTTGTTAATTTGTAAATTAATTGGAAAATTTTGAATGATTTTATTTTTCATCGTTACTTTTGTTATGTGTGCGCGAAGCGAAGTTATTACGAATCGAGATCACACACGAACAGACCCTAATTGATCCGTGGTATTTAATTTCCCTTTTCCCTCTGAACGTATTTGTTTATCTAGATAAAAAATGACGAATGACCTGTCGAAATACAAAATAAAAGGCGTTTTAAAATGCTGACATTTTCTGAGGGTATCACGTATTTTTAAAGAAAAAATAAAAAGGTCGATAAACGATCGTTACATTATTTTCGGTTTCAGTCTGGCGCCTTGTTTTTCTTTCTGTTTCCTACTTTTTTTTATCTGTGTAACACAAATATCTAATCAGCTCTTCTCGCTTAATCTGCTACTAACAGCAGCTTGATAAAAAAGTAATGTGCAAGTGTCATTTTTAACAAAAAGTTACAATAAAAATAGAAGATTAATTGAATGGAAATGGGCTATATAGTTGAGCTAGTGCACTGCTGTCTTGCAGAAGTATTGTACGAGTTTTTATTATCAAAAACGTTTCGACTTTTATTTTAAGTCCTTCTCAATTGATCGCATTATAATCTGTCAAAGCTTTTAACGCATTTTTGTATAAGAAATACTCATTACAGTTCAAATCTTAAACAAAACTTCTTCTCAAAATTATCGTGTCATGTTCTTTGTATCGTATGTTACGAGAAGGACTTAAAATAAAGAGAGTCGAAACGTTTTGATAATAAAAACTCGTACAAAATACTTCTGCAAAACACCCTGCACTAGCTCAACTATAGTCCATTCAATTAATTTATTGAAGTTACCAAAGAAGGTCATATCTCATTTAACACTTTGTTTAAAATAGAAGATGTTTTGGTAGAAAGTTTTGAAATGACAAAACCAAAAAGGAAGCGAGATTCCTGAGATATGATACAAAAAATATCTTCCCTCTGGATAATATTTTTTAACTTAACGATAGGTAGAAATAGGAAAAAGTGTCTACTTTCTAATAAAGATTCTAGATTTAAGGAGTCAAGGAGTCAAGAAGTCTGTGAGTAGTGTCAAGAAAAAATCCATTTGGATGAATAGCACGAAAAGACCTATAATGTAAGGATAAATAAACGATATGTAAAACCTTATATGTGATTTGAAATGTTTTTTATCTGATGATGACATTCTTGAAGTAATATATTCTTACGAGTAAGTAAGAGAGGAGCACTTAGAAATTATTTTTTAAAAAAGTCGAGTTAGGTAATGTTTAGTAAAAACCGAAATTTAGTGTTAAAAATTTAGTGTTAAAAAAATTAATCTTGTAGAAAATTTTTAAGAAGTAGGTAAATCTAGAAGATTGTGAAAATAAAATGTTTAATTATGTATATTGAATTGTAAAATATTTTACTTACTGAATTTTATTGTACGAGTGAACGTTTAGTATGCGTATGTATGTATTCCGAAAGGATTTTAATTCATCGTGTCAGAGCGAGCGTAGATATATTCCGAGCAGGTACATGTTCCATTTGGTAGTTCTCGTACCTATGCAATTTTGCAAGGGGTGGCAGCGCGCAAACGGGAGACACGAGAGAGAGAGAGAGAGAAAGGGAGGGAAGAGAAAGAGGAAACACGAGGGAGTGGATGACGGCGATGTACAAAGACGCTTTAGGGGTGACGAGAGAGTGCGAAGGGGATGGGTCGAGTGGCGGGGAGGGGATCTGCCTGCCTGATGGAGCTTGAAACTGAATTAACCATCCCCGCCCGGGGCCCGTGATCTCGTCGCAACCTCATCTCGGCGACCATTATATTTGTCTTTGTATGCTAAACATTTTGCGGAATTATACGAGAGACAGGTTTCGAAGAGAGTCGTTTCTCCTCTCTCTTCTTGCCGCTTTCCTCTTCTCTCCCCTGTGTTTCTCTCTCTTCTGCTTCTTCTTTTTTTCCATTCCAGTTTTCCTCCCTTCACTCATCTCTCCGCGGCGTGATCGAGAAACGATAACGATTACGGGACGTACCTTCCTCGTGCTGCAAGATTACTTTCCCGATCAAAAGCGATCAGCAAAATTTCTATATCGTCGGTTTTTTTTGCAAGTCGCGTCGCGACTTTTGTCCACGTAAGATAAACTCGCGTACAACAAGCACAGGAACTGTGCTCGCAACGGAGAATTATCTCGAGACACGCGTTTTTATTGTTACAATAATTATAGTCGAGACTTCATTATCGAGATTATTTTTTATATCGTTTTATATGTTACTTTGCGAAAGACGCTGTTTTACACCGATCTCTTGTGAGGCAAAAATTGATTTTTTGCGATGTGCACAAATGAAATTCATGTCTTCGATCTCGCGCGTAAATCCAAAAAAAAAAAAAAAAAAAAAAAAGAGAGAAGTGACGGCAGAAGTAATAAAATACATCGTCATTTCGCACGGATCAACAAAAGTTTCCTTCTTGCAAAATCGACGAGTTTATTCTTGTTCGGTGTCGCGCTGTCTGTACTGTCGTATAAATCGATAAGAGGATAAGATAATCTTTACTACATTTGTTGCCGATAATGATGTACAGTGTTACCTTGTTGATTTTCTGCCGAAATAATATTTTCAAGTTGATTGTGTTGCTGAATATCTTTATTAGACGATGTTTTTTCTGAGATTAAGTCCTTGAGATTAGAACGAGCTAGTATAGTAAAAGAAAAAAAAAAAAAAAAACAGGACTTATCTCGGTAGATTTATCTTTCTCAACATTGACGGAAATATGCATACCTATCGTATTGGTAGCGTCAATATCTCAAATATCACGCTACATCGTTAACGTAATGAGCGCTTACGTGAGACCGTGAAGAAAGAGAAAGAAAAACAAGAAAGAGATGGATCGTGTTTCAGAAAGTGAAACAAAACGCTTCGTCGAATCGGTAGCACATATGCGCAACGAAATAATCTAATTGCCTGATGCGGGTCGTCAAAACATGATTTTTTTATATTTACTGGTTTTTTCACAAAGGAAAGATCTTTGTATTTAAAGACGTTCAAGAAAAAGTTTAAAAATTAATTCGCTAATTAAGAAAGAATATAAACGACAACACACAACACAATCTCTCATTATTAAACAATTTTAAATAAGCGAAGCGAACGGTGCCATGTTGCACGCTAATAGTCCGTGATATACAAGCTCTCTCCACGGAAGGGGTAGTTTCGCGTGCCCGAACCTGTGGTTGGCTCACGTGAAAACTTGGATGAGCCGATTATACGCTGGAAACGCTCGTTCGCTGCAATGGAGTTTGCAATAACGGAATTGCCTCGGATTTCGCGTATACGCGTTTCCGATATTACATGTAACACACATGTATAATATCGTGCATACGAGAAACACACACACATACACACATTCGCGCGGCTTTTATACGCGCGAAATCACTGGAAATCGTTCTTTGATCATCGAAAACGTATTTCTTCGTTTCTTCGTCGTACAATTTCACTCATTCAGTCTCCGTAGAGTAATCTTCATTGTTAGCGATAGTTTCGGGGGAGCGATTCGCACACAAACATTCACATGCACGCGTTTCTCTTTCTCATATTTACTACGTCGTTGATTATACCGTATAACGGAGCCTAACCTATCCCCCCCCCCTCTGCCCAGAAGTGTCTTACGCGTGGCAGCGTACGGAGACGGCAGCGGGAGACCGTCGTTCACCACGAGTGGGTAGCCCCATCGTGTCGCCTCGAGGGGTAACCCCAACCCGGAAGCTCCGCCCCTGTGGAAGTCGAGCCGCCAACCGGCGTATCCAGCGTATAGGACACGGTAGGAGGAGCCATGTAGTTCGTCAGGCACCCAGGTACGGAACTCCGGAACCCTGGCTGTCTTTTGCGTCTCGAACGAGCTTCGTTGACTTCAGTTTAACACTGACTGCAGGGATATGTGTTACTCGAGAGACATTGATGAGAGGCATCGATAGTTACCAATTTTAGAGAGACACTCAAACGTGGCAAATGGATGGATTGTTAGAAAAGTGGAAACCCGTGCTCCGTTTGACATTTGGAAATGGTCAATTTCAAAGTTGACAGTCGCGATCGATCATTTCTGTGACGTTAGTTTGGTGCCGATTGTAGAGATCGACTTGTTGTTTTTTTTTTTTTTGGATATTTAAAAAGCTCATCAAAGAGACACGTGACACACAGATGGAGACGAAAACGGAGCCGCTGACACCACCGCAGACACCTCCAGCTGTCGAGAAGTCGTCGAGTGTGCGTTATCATCAGCTATCTTCGAATAATCAACATCAGCAGCAACAGCCTCAGCAGCTGCACAACCTGCCGTACAATACCTCGAGGTGGATGAGATCCCAGCAATTCGGGCGACACCTTCAGCATATCCAGCCACATATCCAGCCACAACATCAGAACCTCGGATATCCGCCTGCTTTGTTGGACAGCTGGTTGAGAACCGGCGCGGCTTTTCTGGTCCGAGGTTGCTGCCCACCCTCGCCACGTCTGTATTATCATTCTCAGAATCATCAAAGCTTGTTCCCCATGTCACCGCCGCCGCCGTTCTTAGCTCGAAGAACACCCGGCCAGAGACCTAAGAAACAGTTTATCTGCAAATACTGCAATCGACAGTTCACGAAGAGTTACAACTTGCTGATCCACGAGAGAACACATACCGACGAGCGACCGTATTCGTGCGACATATGCGGGAAGGCCTTTCGCAGACAGGACCATTTGCGAGATCATCGGTAGATATTCTGATATTGTTGAGAAAGAGACGCGATTAAATAATTGAGAAAATTTTACTGAACATTTTTTGAGAGAACAATTATATCAACAATTTAAAAAAATTCAAAAATTATATTAACAATAAATTTATATAAGTAAAAGTTCATATATATTTTGTTTTATTTAATATATATGAAAAATATGTATATATAATTACGTGAACATGTTGTTTGGAATAAAAAAGAAATTCAGTTGCACAATAAAATGTTTTGAGAAAACGTAGAGTTTTCCTAAATTATTAATGTAAAAAAGAATATCAAATAAATGACAACGGACAATAGAAAAGAAATTCGTGAAAATATAGAACACATGGTAGCGTTAACTTCGCACAATCGAACAGCAGTAGATTGCCTAATAAATAAAATAAAGAATCATCTTTACCTTGAGATGATCTTTAATAGTTCGAAAATACTTCTCAAATATCTCTCAAACCTTTTCACGCACACAGTGGCCTTGAGTTTTCGATATTGTCACAATAGAATATTTTTAACTTTATTCGTAACTGAAGAAGATAAAGATCTTTTTCTTCTTTTTTTTTTTTGAGAGAGTATCCTGTAGTGACTATCGAATAACAATGAGAATTAAATCGATCCGTAACTTCCACACAAATGTACATAAATTTAAAGATTTCTTTGTGTAGAAATTTTTTTTGTTTGTACAATTTTACGCAATTTCACGTGTGCATAAATATTCTTTTAAAATCAAATTTATTACATTGTACACAACATTCAAGTCAGCAGATGATGTTGTTGGTTTCGTCTTTCGAGTTATCTTACTTTTTTCTAATATATTTTATATTTAAATATATTATTTTGAACTTTGTACGTAATTGTGTGCTCAATGAAGCTATTATTATTATTATTTACATTTGTTTTTAATGCGCCGTTTGTTAATAATAATAAATAACGTCGAATAATTTGATTATAAGTGCAACAAACTAAAATGAATTTCCAACTATAATTTTTTTAACTTTAAAAAAACTGTGTAAATAAAGTTCGTAAATAATAACGGATAATTTATCGTTTTTCAGATACATACACAGCAAGGAGAAGCCTTTCAAATGCGCCGATTGCGGCAAGGGATTCTGTCAAAGCAGAACGCTGGCGGTTCACAAGATTCTCCACATGGAGGAGTCGCCGCACAAATGTCCGGTCTGCAATCGCAGCTTTAATCAAAGGAGCAATCTGAAGACGCATCTTTTGTCGCACACGGAAGCGTCGCGCACGGAAATGCCGCACTCGGAAATGCCGCAGGATCTCAGAATCGAGGCCTCGGTGTCCTCGGAGTCGCCCGTGTCGTCCACGGCGGTCGAACAGATCGCGGATCGATTGAACAATCACATGCACGTTCAGAGGACCGGCAAAACCATTCCCAAGCTCGGATTCACCATAGAAGACATTATGAAACGTTGAAGCGGTTTTTAAATTAAATGCGTGCGCAAACACACGTTCTTTGCAATTGCTCTTTTCGATAATTTTCTTATCACGACACGCACGATTTTTCTTTTTAAGAGTAATTTTTAATGCAATATATACTTTTATTTGACTGATATGTTGACAGAAAATTATTGTTAGTTGCAATAATTCTGTTCAAAATAGACGAAGTGTTCTCGTCGCGCGAGTTCAATTTCTCAGAAATTATATTCTGGAATTGCGTATATTTAACGATACGTAATTGTCGTAGAATCTACATAATCGAGGGGATAAAATTACAACACTTTGGACTTTAAAACAAATGCAAATTGCGACGGGGATTGCTAACATTGACATTGTTAATGACAGAGAGGAAAGATGTGGCTTTAATTTGAGATTCTAATTTGAGCTTTTGCGTAATATCTACATCTTGAAGCGTTGTCTTACAGACAAAGGCCTCTGGCGCGCGAATGGGGTTATCAAGGATAATAAAGAAAGAGTAGTATTAACAGTGTGCTGCTTTTTTTTTTTTTTTTTTTTCTATGTGTCTGTGTTATGTCCAGCCAAAGAGTTAATATTTTCTTATAAACTTGTCTCTCTCTCTCTCTTTCTCTCTCTGTGTGCGTGTATTGTTTTTCCCATGTTACGCGCGAACAAAGAGAATTTTTCACGCGCACATGAAATATAAAATTTTTTTAATAACAAGAGGAACGATCGCGCGTGACACGAAAGGCACACAAATGTTCTCGTGTGTATTATGCTTGTAAATACGTTTGCGATTATATCTATTGTATAATGTGCGACTATACATACACACGTATAAGCGTCGAACTTCTTAGTTTCATAAGAAGATATTGTACTTGTATACACGTTCCTAGTATGTATATATTTCGTAGAGACTGTTAGTTGTAAGCAACTAACTTATACTAACTTATATATCTCGAAACGAAGTTTATATCTCGCATTTTCAACTGGTTGTTTTTCCCGTCGACTTGTAAAACATTGTACAAAAAAAATTTTGGCGGTATCGTTGTCATTCAAGGATATAGAGTTTAACGGACTAATTTAATTTACTAAAATAAAATTAATTAATTACAAGTAGCGCGTATATAAAATAAGAAGTTAATTTATAAAATAAATTAACGAAACAAGTTGCGTATAAAAATTATTGCAAAAGAAACGAGACGAACGCGCGCGTTTCTACTTAAAATCTATCGGACTCCGATTTGTTCTTTCTCAGTTTTCAAAAACTTTAATGTACGTTTACAGTTACGATTTGGTCAGAAAGTGTCGAGATAATTGAGTGTCTCTCGACGAGACAACGATCAGTGTCGGAAGGTGCAATGTTACCATAGCCTATCGTGTATTTGACGATGTTGCCTCTCGGACCCGTCGGAGTTATCTTTGCCTCGGTTCCCATAAAATCGGAAACATTGATCAGATAAGCGGGCAAGGACGTGTTTTCACGCCACTTTCGACGGCGTGCCACCGACGAACCGCGAACGATTCTCCGAATATACGTTTTTTTCTCTTCTAATCTACGGGAGAAGATACCGGGCACTACTCACAGACCACCCACGTCCCGCGTGTGTAGAATTTATATAGTGAATTTGGGGATTTTTTTTTTTTTTCGAAGAACCGTATTTTCAGATATTAGCTCGCGTTTTCTGTTTATCGAAGATTTTCGAATATGCGCATATATATGTATTATATATATAGATATATATGCGCATATATATTTAAATATGTATTATATACATATACATATGCATAAATATAATACCTTTTATATATTCATTTATGCATGCAAAACGATTTGAACGTAGGATCGCCGACTTTGTCATCAAGTTTCGTGTCCTCTGACACAGATCTTTTTTTTTTCGCGATCTTTATCTTTTATCTTATCTTCGCGTCGAATAAAGAAAAAAAAAATTAAAAAAAGGCTACCTATAGGACATTTCGAGAACGTTATAGAAACTATTGTTCGAGCACAATGCGGCTAGCTGTTAATCTGATCGACATTACGTAGAAAGAGAGGAACGAAATAATACCTCATTCTAGTCGATAGTAATAATATATTTAAATGTTGTTGTTATCAACTGGAAATAAAAAGTCATTCAAACAAAACGATTTTATTAACGTATACATTTTTCGAAAAATCGTTATGTTGTGCGCGCAACACGTATAGTTGTTTAATTACATCTACGCGTTAATTTCACGAACACGTATATATACATACATATGTAAAGAAACGAAGGGGCATATATGTATCTGACCTGATCTCCAGAATCAATCTCGCGAGGGTAAACGAGAGAGTTTCCCCGGGTCTCGCTTTCCCGAACAATAGCCGACAGTTAGCCTGCTTGCCGGTCGGTTAGTGCTGTTTAACTTTAATTAATCCCTGCGCCTTTCCCCGGATAATAAAGCGTGATGAAACGTCGAACAAACAAGACATTCCCTCCTCTTGGTCCCTTCATCATCGAGCCAATTCTGGATCTTGTCGCCGCGTTTGTTTATTCGATTCCTGATTGGTTCTGCGAGAAGATACACGTGTATAATTTTAAATTAGATCAGCAGATAAATATATATAAATAAATCTTTATATTTATCTAATTAAATAAAAGATATCTCGATTGTGCCTCTGCGTCTGCGACAAAGCGTCTGTTGCGACGTTTATTGTCTAGCTTTCACTTTTGGTTTCGATTACACTTCTGTCTGAAATGTTTGACAGATTTTTTGCACCACAACAATATATTTAATTTTTTTTTTTAACATAACAATACATCTGTCATAACGCTATTTTGTTTGGAGCGAACGGGAACCGGCAAAGCTATCTTTGAAATTTCAGCAATTTTTGTGTAAATTGCCGAGAAGAATAAAACTTGTCGTTTAGCACAAAGTGCGAAAAATAAATGGACAGTTTTTTTTCTTTTTTTTTTTTTTTTTTATCGTAATTGTCGACATTTGAGATTGTTGCGGAAGAATACCGGATGCGTTTTCAGGTAGCAGTCGGAAGGAACGTGGGAGAGTAAGAGAAAAAACGCGAGTGGAAATAAATTTCGAGGAAGAAGAAAACGAACGGAAAGAGAGGGGAAAGGAAGCGTATACATTTATTAAAATAGAAGCGTAGGAAGAAGGATCGTTTTCTGCGTGTACCCTTTATCCCCGCCGGGAGACGATTTAATTACAATAATCACAATGTTACGGTTCCTGGTATTTCGCCCGCAGCATGCAGGCGACTTGTTTCTTCACGACGAGGCTTTGATCGTCTTTCTAAATCAAAAGTTCCGCGCGCAGCAGGACAACGGGCCTTGACGCTGTTTTATGATGATCGTTCTTCCGATCGATAACAACCATATTGCGCGCAAACGTATTCTTCAGGTAGTTTTCAGTGATTCTTCACTTGCATTGAGGCGTCAACGAAGAAATTTCTTTATTAATTTATTGTAAATTATTAAAATACTATTTATAAAACATATAAAAATACGAAAAAATTACTATGCGCGCATCATGTTGAATACAATAACGCTGAGAAAACACAAAGAACGAGAATGCGAGGGAGTGGAAGGGAAGGGTAAAAAAAGCGAGGGATGCGATTTCGAGGTAGCCGGTGCGCGAGCGACTTCGCAATTGTGGGAGTTAGCACGTTGGAATGTCATGAAGCCTTCCAGGCTCACCCTCGGAGTCCCTAAAACGTTAACCGCAGATTACCCGGTGGATTAGATCGCTCAGTCGGGCGAGGCCCCGAGCTACGATTGCGGGGCAAAAAGACGAGACGAGAGGAAGAGGAAAAGGAGCTGCCACGGTACCGCTCCGCGATGTACCCTCTTATTAGGGCGTGAAACCTTATCTAAGGGTCACCGGGCCCGGACGACCTCGTGGGTCTCACAGAGACTACGTCGGATCGGTCCAGAATTCCAGGAGTTGACTGGCGACCGCCACGCACAACAAAGATGCGTCCGGAACGCAATACAGATGAGTCTCCTTTTCAGGCTTCTGAACACTAATTTCGGTTACCTTTGTATATAATAATAATAATAATAATGATGATGAGGATGAACCGTGAAATAATTACCGAGAAAGAGAAGCGCGGGAATATGGCGCGTTTAGATCTCGCAGATTAGTCCCACGTCAGATGTTCGACATCGCGAGTGTTGCGATAAGTCGAAACGCAGCGCGGAAAAAAATTCGATTAGCTTGTGGATTATATAAATTTTCGACAATTTTCGAAGAGCAATCGATGTTTTGTCGCCCGAAGAAAATTCTCGTCGTTCAAATTCTCGCGTTCGTCAATTACACGTTACATAATTGAATCTTTTTGATTAATTAATTTCTTTTTTTCTAAAAACTCACTCATTTCGACCGAGAGAAAGAAACGCTGACTCGAGAGAAATATATTGCGCGGGTTTCGCGGAAACGTTTCTCACTTTCGAACGCAATTTCGACACCCGGGATTTCCGTCGGCGGAGAGGGAGGAAGGGAGGAACGAGCGATTAAAAGCGGAACGATAAATTTTCGGAAAATTAAGAACTCCGCTGCCGGCCCGGGTGAAACTGGTAACGTTCGTATATAGGAAGGCGCGGAGGAGTCGATCGCCGCGGGCCCGGGGCCTGTGGTTAGGGCGGTGCGGCGGCCTGCTTTTTTTTTTTCAGGCCTCGACGATTAGGTAAACTGTCTGCCCAGGGCGCGCGGTGTGTGCCCCACATTGTCGAAACACACTCGCCGGCTATGCTATTAGTTAGTAGTATAGTTTAAACTCGAAACGCCACACCAGGATTGCGCCGATTCCGCGCCGAGAGCCACGGCTGGGAAGCGCCGCGTCGTGCCGCAGAAAAAAAAGGGGGGATAAGAGACGACAAACAAGAAGGACAGAGAGTCGACTCCGCCCTTTTAAACGTCGCTAATTCGTGACGGACTCCGTCGGCGTCGCCGTATCAAAAACGACGACGGGAATGCGAACAAACAGGTCTTACCGGCACCACCGACCCTCTGCGAAAATAAAGGGTTTCAACTCCCGAATTCCTTTCGCGATAATCGCCATCCACCCTCCCGCTTTTCGCTAGAAAAAAAATTCTCATTGATCGTCTTTCGTTTCTCGCGTTCTCTCGTGTGCGGATTCTTTTTTTTTTTTTTTTTTTGCGGGGGACCTGTCTTTTCCTTAATTGTTAATTTGCACCCTTAAAATCACCGCAGTCGATATCGATGCACGGTGTGTTATCGACGGTGCAAAGCGCGCGCGAGCTATGTGTTCACGTAGTTTCTCACGCGCTGTTCAGTTTTCCAATGTCGCCCGTGTCAACCGCGCGAACATAAAAACCGCGAGTGTTTTCTTTTTGAATTTTCGAGAAACTGTGCCTCGTATTCCGACTGGCGTGTTTACTTATTCGGTTTCTCTTCGAGTTTCTTTGTTACGAACGCTCAACCGCGCGAACGTAAACACACCGCGAGTGTTTTTCTTTGGATTTTCGAAACTGTGCCTCGTATTCCGTGACCGGCGTGTTTACTTTTATATTCAGTTTCTCTTCGCGAGTTTCTTTGTCGCGAACGCATGAAGGATGGTGATTTGGTCTGAATTCTACTCCTGCACGTATTAATAAGAAACATGAAAATTGGTCGCGGAACGTAGTTTGAAATTTGCAGCCGTAACAGAAGTAGCAGATGCGGTAAGTTTTTCCGAAATATTATTATTCTTCCGACATGAAAAACGCCGCTTTGCAGAAATTTATTAATCTCTGACATATCGGAATGTTTTTTCATACGAAATAAAATGTTTGAAAAAGCAAAATTTCTGCTAATTTTACGCGAGTTGCTATCTTTTTGACGACGTCTTCGTTTTCGACAGACTATATTAGGGATCAGAAAGAAACCTGTGAGAAGATTTCACAGGTTTTAAAAAAAACCAAGTTTTACGATTATGTTCTCACTGGTCACAACACGCACGGTTTTTTCTGGTAATTGCCACAAATGTTAATTTATCAAATAGAAAGCTATGCTCACGACTGTTCAGGCTGGGTTATAGTCGGAGCGAATGGCGCCGCGATACATATAAACGTATTGTTTTGTCATAAATGCACGGAGTTGCGAGATTTTGTTCGCAACTGATGCGTTTTTTGTGTTCAATTTTTTTATGAAAACAC
>QVOB01002012.1:0-40880 GCA_014839585.1 Pseudomyrmex concolor | reverse complement strand
ATGAATAACAATGATTTTTAATTGGGGTGTAAAAAACACCCCATGCGACCGTTTACGCACAAAAAAATGGCGCGACTACTCCCGGGTTAGTTGCGAATCATAAAGTCAGCATAATTTATTGCTCTCAAAATAAACTGAGTGATTGAAGACGTTAGCGATTTTGTTGTAGTCACACACGTTCTATCTAAAAAAAAAATTCAGCTCCCAGTTGCATATATACATATATATATGCCTCTGTTCCTTTTTTTCTTTTATGAACTGACATCGAGATGCTTATCTCTTAATCGCATTATGTCACTCGATTGACTCGTCTCATCTTCGCATACCAATATTAACCGTTATGAAACAAATTTCCAAACAAAGAACAGCGATTAAGCTCGAATTTGGCATTGCAAATCTCGTTCGTGATACACATCGCTCGCGTGCGTAAATATATATACGAGTATATATATATATAGCAGTATCAACAATGATAATTTCGCGTGCGAAAAATTATGATAACACGTGCAGTGACGTGTCGCGTATGCAATCTCAATTAGACAACGACTCTGTGTTTTTTCCAGCTCGAGCAGACTTCCTTGTAAATATTACTGCTGAGCGCAAAAATGTTGCGCTTCTCTCGACGAATAATGATGTGGAATGTTTGTTTTGAAAGCGGTACGAAAGGTGTGAAATTCGAATTTACTTGAATTTATTTCATTTATTTCTCGTTTTCATTGAAAAAACTAAAATATCGCAAGTGGGTAGCGCTCGTTGTGAAAACACAGTCTGTGTCCATTTCACATAAATTAGCCGTTTTATCTCGGAATCGAGTTTGCGTCATCGTCGATGTAAACCAAAAAAAAACCATGTATTGCAATACGACTGCAACGCAATATTATTATTACTTTTATCGTTTGATACGAGCCAGACAAATAATTTTTCTTATCCACAGTAGTAAAAAAAATTTATTACCGTCTATTTTCAACGTTATCGTGCGCGTATAATGTGCGATAATCCTCGCGTCTCAACAAAATTAATTTCTCAAATGTTATCGAGGAAAGACAAAAATCGTGCGTTCTGTACACACGTAAAAAGAAAGTTGAAAATTGCAAGAATGTTTTACAAATAATTGGTAGTGAATGTGCATGTGAAAACGGCCAGCGGAAAAAATGACACATAAAATATACGGGCGATGAAGGTCAAGTGTAATTTTTTTTTTTTTAACATCGAGAATATCGTTTATACAACAAAGTATGACTAACTTCGGTGAGTGTACATAATAATTCAGTCTTTTCTAGAAGCTGTTTGCACAAAAAATTTTCCCATTTATTATGTTTAAAAATTTTCAAGTTTTTTCAAAAATAGTTTTCTAGAGAAAAAAATAGATTTTTATAAACTGTCGCAAACATCTAATTTCTTCCAAACACGATTTTTTGCACGAGACGACTAATCGCAAATAACCAATTGCAAACAGTAAAGTACAATAAACGCGCGATGTTTGACGCGTGCACATAAGTGGCATCCGGTGCGAAAACAATACAAATCATTTCCTACACGATCGCGACTGCCGAATACGCGCCGCTCTCGTGCATATGCAACGCAGGTGTAAACAAACTTTATCGCGCCTTGAACCTACTGCCTCCGAAGAGCGGCAGATACGCGTGACGACGAGTTACGAGCAGATTAGAGGCGTGAAAAACGAAGATACGTCGCGCAATCGAGCGGAACACGTCGCGGCGCGTTTTGCCATGAATTGCGACACGCGCGCGGTTTCATCGTTGCCGTGGAGAATTGTCGATAACGGCGTATCTGTCGAGTTTGTAAATTTCGTGCGCGCGTGCAACCAAACAAAATTTTGAAAATAAACATAAGTGCATTTATATAATCCGCAAAATGCAACTGATAAAGGTATTTACAACGAGCAAACGCCTTGCTCGTTGTAAATAGCTTTATCAGAAATTTCTCACGATATCAGGAATCGTTTCACGAGAGCGTTTCGCAATATCGAGATCAAGACAAGGAAGAAATGGGTGAATTGTTGGAAGTTGAATAACATAAGCGATTGCCGGAAACGGCGACTCATCGCGTATCAAATGATTATTCAGCGGTAAAAATAAGTGTGTGCAAGACTGACCGGTGATCACTGGTTGCTTCCTTGCTGAGGGGGGTAGTATAGGGGTGGTCGGCTCTATCGTTCTCTTCTTCTTGTTCGTGTCGGAGAAATGACTGGATCTCGCGGCGTCGCCGATCTCCGGCACTCTCGGTTCCTGCGGTGGCGTTCTTTCCACCGTCGGTGTGGTACCAGCTTCCATTTGCTCGATAATTCTCGTCGTCGTTATCATCGTCGTCGTAGTCATCAGTGTCGTCGATGTTGTCGCCAACGACGTCGTGGTCGGTGACGTGCTCTCAGTGCTCGAGACGACGGCGGTTGCGTCATCGTCCGAAGCACGCAATTTCTGCGGCGTACCGGGTGCGTGTTCTCTCAGATAGGGCATGCCGCGCAAAGCGTAGGGCTCTGGAACGACGTCATGCTCCGTTACCGGTTCCCATTCGTAGCGCGAATTCGGCCGCGGTATCTCCAGATGAAAGTCAAAACCCCATCGCTCGGCGTCGAGCAACGATTGGGTGCGGAGCTCGCGTTCGGCGAGCGCCCGAGCCGCTGCGTGGTCCACCGGGCCGAAGAGATCGCGCCGCACGCGCGCGAGAGCGGCCTTGCTCGGCGACGCTCGTCCGCCACCGCCGAGGTTCCTGCTTATTTCCGTCATCATCGCCGGGTACAGCACTCGTGCGCTCATATTTCGCCGCGCTCCACAACGGCAAACGCGCCGTTCCCCCTTTCTTTGCGTCACACGCGGAAACAAACAGTACCACACACACAGTCTTGAAGAATCGCAGATATATACACGCCACCGTCTCTTCCTGTTTTTTTTTTTTGTTATTGTCTACTGCGTTCTCGTTTATTGTTTTTCTCACCGTCTTGCTGTCAATTTCTCTCTCACCGCACTGTCGACAAGTCGCAACGGAGGATGATGATGATGATGATGATGATGACTACTTCCAGGAATCGCGTCCCCGCTGCCGTCGCAGAACGTTGAAATAATCGCGTACCCGCGAACGGAACGTGGCAACGCTGCAACCTACCGAATTTCGAATAATGGCCGCGCTGCTACTGCCAAGCGTTAACCAAGGCTGCAATTCACACTTGGATACACGGACGTGTCCTCGCACTCGATGCTTAACACACCTCGACGGTGATTCTCGTCGAAGTAGGCCACCGTGAAGCTGGTGCACTGCTAGATGATCTCCGTCGGTGAGAGCGGGGATCATAGGGCGATGCGTGCACGGCAAACAGCAGCCGCGCTTGGCAACACGGTTAAGTGCAAGACAACAAGAGCTATGGCGAAAACAAACTCTCTGTCGTCAACGCGACATCGAGTTGTTCGACAAGGTCAGCGTGAAGCCACCTTCTCCGTCGGAAAAATTGCACACGTACGATATGTCACTGTTGATATATTCTCAGTCAAGTCTCGCAACACAACGACAGTTTCTTTCTTTCTTTCTTTCTCTCTCTCTCTCTCTCTCTCTTAGTGTAGCAAGCGGGAATACAGACGATTCGGCAACGTTGCGTGACCGCACTTGCGCGTGAGTATCCGAGAGCGACGAGAGAGCGTGGTACCGACGTGTCCCGCGCGAATTTCGTGGTCCACCGTCGCAATAGTCTGTGACGCCAGTCGATTTCTCTTGCTCGTTTCTTCTCTCTCGTGACCCGCCTCACGTTCACGCACGGCGTTCACGTCGACGCGCACATCCAAATCCGCGATACGCAGTTCGTTGTCTCGCTGCGAGAAAATTCCACAGAAAAACCTTATTGCACACGGCACGTAGCAATATGTTGATCCGCCGAGTGGGGGAATAGCCGAGTCGCCTTTGACACGGTGTAAAATAAGCACGAAATTACTCGCGTTGTGTCGTTTCCCGCCAAACACGCGACTGTCAAGCACACGCGTGGCCCACCGGGGCTCGGGAGGACGTGCTGGCACGATTGCGCAGTTACGTGTGCCGAACACGAGCGATATATATGTTGGATCTACAATCCACGGAGCTGCGCAGAACTCACGTAGCTATCACGAAAAGCGCTCTCTAGCGACTGAAGTGCGCTTCTTCCGCTGCGAGCGATCGAGCCTCGTTCGAGTTCGGCATTCTCCGCCTTGATTCGGCTGATACTTCGGCTTGGAAGTCCTCTCTCTTCTCTCCTCTTCGCGCCTTCTCTCCACGAGGCCAATCACGCGGCGAGCGGAGGAACGAAATAACCGCCATTCGCTACGTATAGTTCGCTCGACGTGACTGCTGTGCTACGATCAGACTCGAAACGTGTGCGGAGATTGTACTGTTATTGGCCCCTACCACACGGGAACGTGGTCAAACAGAATGTTAATTGCAACTTCTGGACGTGTTCCAATGTTCCAGGTTTCGAGTATATCAAGTATATGAAAAACTTGAATTATGATTGTGGTAGATAATATCTCTAACAAAACGTTTAATATCTTTACATGCTATGAAAACGCTCGACATTTATATCTCGCTTGTGATAATTTTTCTTCGTGAAGACTATTTAAGCCCGCATTAGACTACAAATTAGAATTGAGATTGTATCGGAGATTCGCTGAACGTAGTAATAAAACTGTAATCAACTTTGTTAATTAATCAAACTCTTAATGATCTCAATTCTTGTCTACATGATATGAGCTTTGTGGAATTTACTTCTGTCATGAGAAAAAATTCTCTTAATGTCTTCTCTCTAAATTATTTTCGTTTTCTATAGTTTCTTGATTTCTTTTTGATATTATGAAGAGTTCATTAATATCTCTCTCTTTCTGAAGCTTTTCTCTATCAGTATCATATTTTCTACATTATGGTATCACACGCGATCAACAACGTTGATGGACGTGTTAAATTAATTTAATTGTGGCCTTAATTCGTCGCTTTAATTGTCCTTCACACGTTTCTGCTTACAGATAGCTGTCGCGAAAAAAAACGGCGCATCTCCCGTTAACCGTGAGAAGGAGGGGCATGAGAAACAAATAGGTCCAATCTCTCCAAAATACAAACGTGCGCAATCTTATCACGTATACACATTCAATGGATTTTACTTGTTTGCGCGCAACGTGTCACAAGTACGGTGAGCTTATTTGCATACAATTTGGATTATCGCTAATGTTTTATACAATGCGATATATACTTATCGCGCGCAATGTCATATTAAGCTATAATAGCTACGAAAAGAAACAAGATATATTTCGCCTATATTGTTTTCTTTCTACAATAGTAGTAAATGCGCTGCTTTCGTTACTGATATACCTATTTATTATGACGGTGGTTTAATAATTTTAATATCCTTATCACACGAGACACAATACACACATTGTGTCGCGAATATCTTGTTTTAAATCGATTCAAACAACTTTCTGCAATAGTGTGTGTGTTCGAGTTGTAGAGACTCATCTGGTAACAGAAATCTGAAAATTTTAATTCATGAAAATCGCGCGCAAATATTCCCATTTATAAGTTTTCGACGCAACGTTCTTCTGCTCGATTCTGCGCACGATACCACAGCGCTTCACGACGATCGAACGCGCGTCACAGCGCCGAGTGCGATGACACAAAATCAACAGGACGAATCGAGACTTTTCATTGATAATTGTCAATTTACTCCGTTGTGCTCGTCTCGCACGCGGCACGCGAGGGGGATCCTATACGGGAAACATTGCGCGCGCGCGTTTGCTTGCTCGCTCGCTCGTCGTCAACGATGCAACTCGCGGCGAGCGAAGCGTAGATAAACGATCCTAGAGTCCAATTGGAGAGCGAGTTTGCCACGCGGGCGTTCGATCGTGTTGATGTGCGTTGGTCGATTCGCATGACGCCAAGTGTGGCGCGAGTATTTCGAATGCTGGAACGTTAACCGGACGCGTTTGTATCGCGTAAAATTATCAAGAAAATTAAAGGACAACGACGTATGTGTGACGACTTATATTCGTTGAATTGTTGCACAAATTATATTACATTGAAATTCTGCAATTTGATAAAAATTGTGATAAAAAAATACCTTACATTTTACGGGTTGACACGTTCACGTGTACAGATACGTTCTTCAGAGTACAGAGTACATTTTTTTATTAATTAGTTTTATTCGCGATTCGCGAACACCATGACGCGTAACAGGAAACCAAGTGCCGGTGCAGCCACGCTTCGGCTCTGGGAAACAAAAATCCCACGCAGCATCCAGGAAGTGGTGAGGGGTGGCACCGGATGCATTTCAATGTGGGGAGACGGGCGAACGAGTTCGTGTAAAACAATTCTTTCTACGTTTCGCAGAGAGACCACCGTCTCTCATTCATTGTCCACCGCAGGAGTGCATTTCAGGAAGGTGTCTGGTTGCACAGGTTGAGCTTTGTAACCCGTAATAAAGCCAAAGGTCCCATCTATCTGCTTCCTGTGATATTCGTTACAAAATACCGACACAGGTTCATTAACAAATTTGTGTTATAATATTGGAAGGAAGAGTCTAAATTTAAAATGCGACATAAGATGCAACGTATAATAATTGAGTGAATAATTTCCTTTTTAAGTTTCTGACGGTTTTGCAGTTTCTTATATACTTATATATATTTTTTTAATAGAGATACACTTCGTACATTAACGAATGCACCTGCTGACACAAAATGTACACATTTTATTTATGCAGCTTTAGTCGCGGTATCATTGCGCGGATTATTACTGATGATTAAAAAACCCCCTAAAAAAAAACAAACATCCTTCCTGAATAGCCGTGCGCCTGACAGACGAGCAGATTTCTAGAGGAAGTTAGTGTTTATTCGCGAGGCGCACGACCGGAAGACGCATGGTCGCATCTGCATCGCGTGTTTACCCCCGCGAGACTCACCTGTTTCATCATTTCGCTATCAAAGCCGGGGCTCACTTGAAGCCGAGCGCGTGTTATCTTTTCATGTGGCAACAAAGCTGCCGTGATAAATCACGTTTATCGAGCTCAAGGTGGTGAATTGAGGTTGAGAACGGATACATTGTTTTGCAAACACAAGAAGACGGCCTACTTTTTTTCTCCAAGACATGTCGTTAAGTATATAAAATAAAGATTTCGTCAAACACGACAAGTCGATCGATTTGCAAAAATTTATACTTTGAAACATTTCAAAGAGTATTTTATTTTTTTGTTTTAAAAAATCTCAACTCGACTTCACCTTCAGTTAACATATTCGAGGAAATATAATATTTATTCAGTAACAAATATAGAAAAAGAAAAATTGTTTATATATATGTACGTATTAAACATAATACACAAGCGCATTAAGAAATATTAATAGTATAGGAAACACAAACGTAAGAGTCCTCGAAAAACGACAATTTCTTAAGCATCTCTGATATTATGGCTCGTTCGCATTCTTTATCGGAAAGGAACCTCAATGCTCGGTCAGAACAATGTGTGGCGTAGTACGGCAATATTCTTTTGTCGCGATTGTGTGCCCACTTCCGTGGGAATTCGCGGAACGGAAGTGCAATTTTTGGCTGGCCAGCTTCCACGACGAATCAGCGCGAAAGAAAACGATCCTTAAAGAAACGCGCGCCAGGTGCAAACGCGCGCGCGCTCTCTTTCGCGTTCTCTTCTCACGACAAGTAGTTCTCGAATTAATTTCGAAATCGCGATACTCGTTGTGAAATATCTCGGCTTTTATAAAGAAAAAACGTTTCGACAAAAATAACAATTTCTAATTGAGAGATAGGCGCAGAGATCAATTTGTTATCGATAAGACGAGTTTTACGAATGGCATTTCAAAGATAACGTATTAGAAAAATTGTATATTAGTACAGATTATCAAGTCGATTCTTCCGCGTTGCGGTTTTCACATTGTGAAAACGATGTCTTGTGACACAAAAGTCTTGTGTTACGAAATGTTCAACCGTTGCAGACAGATGTTTCATCTTCGCGTACTATATAAAGTAGGTCACACAACTTAGGTCTCTAATGAGCCGCGATAAACACAAACATCGTACATATCCGTTCTTTGTCAAGAAATAATAAAGCAAAAGGACAAAAGAATACATCAAACAAAATTTTTATTTTTTTGTAAATAAATATCGTGTACTAAATTATTTGTTTTCGTGTAAATATACATATATAGAATTTTTATATATAAGATTATAAATATAAAATAATGTGCAATGATACTCTGTATTGTATGATACAAAGTACATTGTACAATAAATACGAGTATAATCACGTGTATTGCACGTATGTTTTTGTAAATCACATGTAATATTCCACAGTATTACATGTAATAAACACAATGTATAAAGAAAGCCACAAATCTTAAGCGTGATCTTTGATTTCGCTTCTTTTTGAATTTCACAAAATTCCATTTCGATTAGAATTGGAAAATTTACTTTGGTTTTTTCTTTTCAAGTTGCCGACTCGATCACGTCTGTTTTGACTAGAACTCACATTAATAAATTGTCGGAAATTGTAAAAAACAATCACATTCGTTTACATGTAACTTTGGTTTTTTCCCGCATAATTTCTCGAAGAATTATTCTAAATTTTTATAAAACAGCGTACGCGTAAAACAATTTTCATTTCACGAAAAAAACAACAACAATTTTAGAATCAAAAATCCACGCAGTCTCTTTTCAAAGGCAAGGACGAAGTTTTGTCACAATTGCTAAAAAATTTTGTTACTGTCTACCACTAATAGATAATATCACCGCTACAACGCCACTCGTTCGATTCTTTTTCCGTTATCACGCGTTCTCATCTCTCGTCAATTTGTCATTCCGTTTCTGTCACGTTTCTTGAGTCGTTTTCTGCTTTTTCCGCCTGTGGAATATTCGTCGAGTCCCGTAATACAGAATTAGGAGTTTCATCTGACTCTTCGTCTTCGACTTTCACCCACTCGTAACGGCCAGGCAATGGTATTTCCTTCTCGAAATCGAAATTCCACCTTAACTTGCTCTGTTAACACACAACATTATATTTTATTTAAAACTTTTTTCACACAAACTGTAATATAATTCATACAATCTGTAATATAATTGTTTACCGAGATATAATATGAATTGATAGGTATAACAATGCGATGATAGAAACCTATAAAAAAAAAAAAATCATTTGCGTCTCACTTGTTCCGATTGTCGTCGAGCCTCTTCCAAGATTTGTTCTTTGCGTTTTTCTCTATTGCAAGCATCGTCCGTATCATCTTGGAAAAGTTTTCTTCGCACGTTATTACGCTGACGAGAAAATCGGGCACTTTCCTCGTCGATATTGTTCTCTTCCATAGTCAGGCGAGCTCTTGTATAATAGAAAAGTTATAGTTTTACTGTCTTGTCACGTTAATAATTTTACATTTTACAAAAAACAAGAATTAGATCAGTTGTGTAGTGGTGTGTGAAATGTGTACGCATCTTGAATTGATATTCTACTAACAGGCAGTATAAACAAACACATGTATATGTACGTTCGCAAATTGATAAATTTTCAAAGATAAACACACGTACGTACTTACTATATTCATATGTTTGAAAACAAATTTGAATACGATACGATTTGAGACTCACAAACTGTCATGTGTGTAATGTACAAGAATCGACGTAACAGCAAAAAATTACTTTATCGCAACATTTCGTAATAGTGTTGTGCATTTCTACTTTGTATATCGATAAATCTTAAAGGAGCTGATTCACGCTGATGTAACGTTATTAAAATATCGTTCCGCGGAAACGAGCTACCAGGAAGAGATCTCTGCGGAATAACAGTACTCCGTAGTAATCGTTAAACCCCCACTTCCTCCTACCATCTTCTTCGATACGCAAAATGATACTTGACGTTTTGTAAACAAGATGGCTTGGCATTGGCAATCGGGTCTTCGCGCACGAGACAAGACTTCACACCCGAGTGCGGTGAAAAAGAGAGAGAGAGAGAAAGAGGAGAGAAACCTGTAGCATTGTCGGCCAATGTGCCGTTTGCACGTACGTAGGTATATATTGGAATGCATTACACTTCCTACACACACATACACACACACGATTGCCAATACATATCAAGCAGCGTTTGTTCTCTCTCTCTCTCTCTCTTCTTTTCTTTTAATATTTATATCATATCTATAATAAGAATCAGTTCTACGGTTTCGAAATTACCGGAGTTTAGTAAAAATTACACATTTATGTACATATATAAATTTTTACACAATGTGTAAAAATTTATATATGTATAAATTTATTCCCTCCCTTCTTCTTAAAAATATAAATTCTAATTTACATTCGCGTTGAGAGATAAGTTTTTAAGATTCTACGTTAAATTGGCGTTCTTAATAAACAACGGAGGGACATGCGTCTCTTATAAGACCAGTTGGGATCAAACGGATCCCGAAAGTTACACCGGAATCGAGAGATAAGAATTTTTTTTCCGCTCTTAATTATCGCGAAAAAAAATCCCGCGTTTTTTTTTGTTTTTTTTTTACACGCATTCGTTAACATAAGTACTCTGGTCTGGATTGGCCCGAAGCTCTCGAAATTAACAAATGAATTCGCGTAATTACTGCGATGCGCGGCGACGCAGGTGATACGCAGTCAAGTGCATCAACTCCGCCGGTTATGCCACGTAGATGACCGGCGAAACGACGCAGCATGATGCATCTCATTCTGGTAGGGGCGGGTTAATGTACTCGACTGTACTTTTCCGCCTCGATATTTCGGCCATGCTTTGCGCGTACACGTGGATCGAGAAGATAAATGGATCACGCTGCGCGCGGTCCACGAATCAAGGTGCAAGATGACCTGACGGGTGAATAAAACCAAAAAAAACCTACAAACGAGTGAACATTGTTGAAATCACTCGAATGGCTTCACGCCAAGCTCGCGATCACTTGATTCGCCGTAATGTATCATCGCGTCGTATTAACTCGAAAATCGCAATTGCCAGTTTTTTTTTCTCCCTCTCCCCTCCCTCGTAATCGCCATGTACTTTTTTGCGACAATCCAATTATTGCGGAGTTATCGCCGGCATAAATTGCACGCGCCGTTTATTTGGTCGTCTAAAGCTGACAAGAGCGATTTATCTAGAGCACTTTATGCGTTTCCAGCGCATCGTGCCGGCTGTACTTTTGAGATGATATATTGCGCAGCTTGATCAAAACGTTACTTAAGAATTGCTCGTTTGTTTTATCCACGAGATTCGACATATATATTTTTTTTTTCTTTTCCAGATCGTCTGTACGTAAAATATAAACTTAATTACTCTTTAAGTATAATTTTATTATGTGCTATGTTAAATGTAAATAGTTTTTTTTATAAATTCGATATTATATAATTTACAGAGAAGTACACATTTGCTCATACGTAGTCTATCAAACAAGTAATACGGGTTTCAGCAAGGAGCCTTTCTCTTTGTGACTCACTCGTTTGACTATTTCAAATAAATATATCGAATCATCAGACCCGATTTACGCACACATGGACATTAAATAACAGTCGCTAATTATTGTGTTAGCAATCCACAAATTGAAATAAACAAATAATAACGAGAAGCGCGATACAAAATATTCCGTAGATGCGATAACGCGGCAATATTTTCGAAAGAACTTTATTACAGCTCTCGTGCGAATTTTATTTTTCACATTTTCACCCATTATGCTAATTCCCGATCTCGAGCGCGGAATAATGTCATAAGCACTGATAAAAAATTAGGCAAATAACATAGAACACACATGTCATAACAAAATACACACATCGAGAGAAAGAAAAGAGAGAAGTGTTTAGGCGTGAATTGAGAGAACAATTACATCACAGCCACTTGTTAAAGTAAATTTGGCTAAATGTGTTTGTGATATCCGTTTACTCACTTGTTCGGTGTGTCTTTTATCTCAGTTTTTTTGCGAATATGCATTCGTATCTGAACGCTCCTTTTCGAATTTATCGGCTATTTAATTACACAAACGAGACTCGATCGAGATTATTTTTTTGTTGTTCATTTTTCTGGTTTTCGCACGTGCGTCTTGTCTTTTCGTTTAACCTCAACTTCGGCCATTG
The DNA here is from genome assembly GCA_014839585.1 of Pseudomyrmex concolor. NCBI lineage: Eukaryota > Metazoa > Arthropoda > Insecta > Hymenoptera > Formicidae > Pseudomyrmex > Pseudomyrmex concolor. The sequence continues at coordinate 28,805 of QVOB01002012.1, read as the reverse complement.
CCGAGTTTGTTCAGCTAGTACGACCGATCGATATTTTTGTCGGGGGTGTCGAGCTCCGATGGGGTGATTTTGTGCGCGCGCACACATTCTGTGACGAGGGAGGGTTTCATTATCGGTGCGCACATTTAAACAGTATCGATATATCAAGAAATGTTATATGTCGACTGTCGATGGTATTAACTTTGATTATTTGAGTTAATTAGAGAAGTTTCCATTAAGATGAACGGATCGCATATTTTCTTTATCTTAAATGCTTGATCAATTTTTTCTCTCTCATTCAAAGTGAAAAAACAAAAAAGTGTATTCAGATTCACTTTTAAATACACGAACGTTTCGTAACTTTGGGCTCGAGTTAGTTAAATATTCGATTGGTCTGGTCCGGTTGTAGAGATCGAGTTGATAAAACGTCCTTAATATTACGCACTGTAAAGTATCAAAATACCCGCGCGTTTTCTCTCTCCAAAAGTGCGTGTCCATATTTCATTGAACAGTTTATTTATAATCCTTTCTTCAGATATAAGACTGTCTTAATAAGACGATCTTAAATAAATCCAGCTATGAATACCGTTATTTTTTTTTTTTTTTTTTTTTTTTTTTTTTTTTTTTGTAAAGCTTGATCTGTCACATCTTGTGTAGTTTTTCATAATTCAGAGTTAAACTGTAATTACGCGCGCGTGTTTATGATGTCTGATATAGATAAGACTAAACTATAGATAGAAGGTTAAATAGATGAGAATGCGACATAAGAGAAAGGAAACAGTATAAAGAGAATGGAAAATTTCAGTATAAAAAGAAAAGAAAAAAGTAAAAAAGACGCTAAAAATATCTTATGCTAAAAATATCGTATGAAGTGTGCTAAAAATATCTTATTATTGTCGCAGTAGAGATTAAAGATTTTTCGTATACATGTTAAAAAAAACCACACATAAATTCTCTTTCCTTCAATTAATTGGGAAAATTTTATAGTCAAATTTTAATGGTAGTTATGATTAAAACAGAAGAAATACGTGTACAATTAAAATCGACGTATGTATTCCTGTTACTTTGGAATTTAAATTCAGAGGAACACGAGTTTCAAAGAGAGAGAAAGAGAGAGATATTTGTATGTCAAAAAATATTTCCTGTTTAGCGTTAATTTGCGTTTAACTTGACTGGATTTAAACAAGTTACATCTGCAAATTGCTCACCTTGACTGTCAAAATATCCAAAGACATGTAATAAAGTAAACACCGTTAGACATCCATATTTATCTGAGACATCGCGAAAATGCACAGTTACGTCGGTACAACAAACTGCGCATTTAGATTATAGGAAGAGATAATTTCTTTCCGGCAATGACGAGACGGGATGCTCGTTTACGCGGCAAAGGCCGGAGAGACGACTCGCGCACTCTGCTCCGGTCAAGAGATTCGATGCAACTGATCCTAAAATCCTAGGTAGACCTATGTTGCACTTGCATCTGACTAGCTGCAGCTGACTAGCCTAGATTCGCGTGCTTCGCGGACACATTGCAAGACACACGCATGCGCGAAACAACCCGTTAGCCACACGTTTTATTGCGGTCGTTCATTCCCACAAGCAAATATTTTCTTATCGTTCGAATGAATGAATGAGCGATGACGGTGAATAATAAGCGTTTTTCCACGAAAATTTCGCCGGGTGTTCCGCGAACAAAAATACAGCTGTGCTAGATAAAGAAGAAAGAAAGAAATAAGTAATAAAAAATGTTATTTGCATATTTAGTCTTACAGAAATTTAATAAATGTGTGTGTAGGTGTGAGTGCTTCTCAGCTACGTACACAGGTGACACTGTCTAACACAGTGTTCACTAGTGTGAGTGAGACACACTAAAATGCTCTTTCTCACACTAATGGATACTGTGTGTTACACAGTGTCATCTGTGTATGTAGCTGGAAAGCACCCTGTATGTGTATATTTTTATTTTTAGACTTAATGTTTTTTTTTTCGCGAAACAGTTCAAATAGAATCTCTCGAGCGATACACATTTGATTAGACGTGATATGCTATGATGATAACAGTGCGCTATTATCGCGCTGCCAAGGTCGCGGTTTTCCGAGAAGCGCCTGACGACGGGATCACGTTTATGATCGACAAGAGTAACGTGATCGTCAGCGTATATCGGCTCATAAAATCCGATAAGTGAGTATCGATTGAACACAAGGCGAGGACTATCTTCGGTCGTTATGTATGTATCTCGGAACACAGTTCGCCATGATAAGCCCGCGTAATTGAAGGAAAATTACGTTGCTTCGCGTGGTAATTAATCTTTCCGCGGCGAAACAAGATAAGAAAATTGCCGATTGATGAGATGGTTATATCGTAATTACAAGTAGTCGCGTATTAACCTGATTCACAGTTCCCAATCGCTCGTTTTGTTCGTCGAAATTATAGAAAATTATAATCCGCAATTAATTCTGCGCTATGTTATTACTCACTGATTTTTTTTTTTTTTTTTCACTCAACGATGGAGATTTAAAACTAGTTTTGAAATAGAAGAACAGAGGAGTTTATTCATATGCTAATCGCAAGTCTATTTTCGAAGAAACAAATGTTTATTTCATGCTACTGTGTCTTCTTACGAAACATACCCATTTAGATAGCACGTTATAATAGGAAACACAACGTTTCGGATAAGTACATAAGCGGAATTGTTGTAAAACAAAAATAGCAGTTAAACGAGAGCGCGCGTCGAAGTGCGCAAAAGTATTTTCTGTCTCGTTTTCATTTCCTTGGGCTTGGCACTTCCTTACCCCTGTCTTTAACGGCAACCGAAAGGCAACCACCGTTTCATACCGTTTCGAAGCCACCAAGTTCCGCATGGTGACCGCCGAGGAAACACGAACAACTAAATCGTGCGTAAGTTTTTTTTTTCGCCTCGAGCGAACTTCGCGCACCTAAACGCGCCCGCCGCGACCGAACGACCGGAACGTTTTTTCGCGCCTGGTACTTGTCTTGCTCCCTTGACATTGTCTTTAACCTATCAGCGAGGGGGAAACGTTTTTTCTTGTCTCGTCGCCAATCGAGCGCGCTGCAGACAACAACGCGCTCGAGAAAGGGCGCGACGCGGGATTATTTCATTTTACGACAAAAATCCGCGATTTTTCACTACCGCGCAAAACACATTCGCCGTGAAATTACCAATGATCGACGGTTGTTCCTTGGCTCGTACCAGGCCGGCTCTTCTGGCTTCTTTCTGGTGGACTCTCGATCACATTCGCACGGCTTTAATTTGTGTTATCGCCGGTGATCCGTGACTTAGCGGCTCATTCTTTCTTTCTCGACGCGTTCGACACAAACGATATGCGAAATTGTCTCTCATCCAATTTTGCAAGAAAATTGTGTAAAAGAGTCTCGAAAAGTTAAATCAAAATCGTCACGATCGATTAGCGATTCGCCGTGTTATCTTTCTGACTTCACGCGCGAGTTTGACAACCATGTTCGGTCGACCGAGCGATATATATCGAGGTTGACTCACACGTCTCTACTGCACGACGCGATGCATTTATTGTTTCTCTTTTCTGCACGACACTTCCATGCGGTGATAACCTTGCGGGCACGCGTCATTTATTGCGCAAACGAAATGCACACACGACGATTGATAATGCATATACGACAGATGATAACAAGCGGAGAATAATAATAATAATAATAATAATAATAATAATAATAATAATAATAACAACAATAATAATAATATTCATCATTGCTTAAGCATCGTCCTTGAAAAATAGTATACGTTTCACAAGTACAAAATACGACACAATGTTTCTTTATAAAATGATTCTCTTGCTTTTATTACGTAAACTTTTACGAGGTCAAAAAATAAAGCGGATCGAATGGCTAGTTTGCATGGTGTTTCCTACCGTGAAGCAAAATTGATAGATAAGATATATCAGATTAAAAAAAAAAAAAGGGATTGACCAAGAAAAAGAATCGTCATTAACATAGACGAGATTCCAACTTCTTGTGCGCAGTAGCGCATGACGCGGTTCTTTCGTTCTGCACCTTGACACCTGTGCGAAAGAAAAGATCCCCTCATCGAGTGAATTCGCTCACCCCTGCTCGCGCCAAGGAATAGAGACTGAAAAAGCGCTGAGAGAGGGTTTGACTGTGCCGTGCCTATGCCTAGTAATTATTCCGCTTGAGTTACCGGGCAAACGGGCGGGCTCTTAGCGCCCCGAAGAAATTTGTGTCGGACGGTCCCCCCGGAGCGGCGAACGAGCTATTTGCATTCCTACCATCGAGGAAGATGCCGTTTGAGATAGAGCTAATCTAGTGCTCTGAAACTTCGCGTCGCTCCCGAAACGCCGCTTAGCAACTACATATCCGCTTGCGGAAGCCAAATGGAACTTTAATGCGTCATTTTCCCCGGATGCACTCCGCGTGATACAAATCAGAAATTATTAAAACAAACAGCATCTTTAAAAAAAAATAAAAATAAAAAAAAAATAAAGAACACGACATTAAAAAAACTTACTTTCTCGTAGAGAAATCAGACAAATGTGTGTCTTAAATAGACCGTTTGTACATTACGCGTTATTACAATTGAAGTGCAAAATATTCGCGAGAGATAAAGTCACGTCGTTTCCTTTGACAGCGATCAGTTTAGCGTCTCGTGTGATTACCATAAGTTCTAACTCAGCGTACGCCTTATCAATATTAATGTTCGAACAGCCAGTGCGTGCTTAGTTGATGCGTTTAAGCACCGTTACTAACTGAAAAGGTTGACACATTACACATTAAGCGAGGCATATTTCTCCGATTTTTACCGTTTTCCGCGTATGATATATATATATAGAGTACACTGATTCCGCGATAAAAAAAAATTACATCTTATCAGGGGGGGAGTATTATCTTTATACGCGCTCTCGCGTGATAAAGAATTTTGTTTCTGTCTACGCTTCAATGCGAAATACAACGCGCGCATAATATTAAAGCCGCTTGCTAATAACGTTATCAAAAACTATTTTACCTTGCGCGCGTTCTTGACTCCGTTCCCTTATCGCGGGTCGTAAAAATTGCATGCTCACAAAGCGCTCGAATGTCGACGTGGTATATTAACCTATCGTTAATGTGTTACAGATTTGCTCGATATCGCCGCGCATTCGCGCCGTTTCGCATTCTATCGCGAGGCGACGCGATATCGAATCGCTCGCTTTCTTCCGCTCGAATATAGCGTCCAATTTTTATCTTCTCAAAATGTAAACATTGTTTCGATATATCTCCACAATATAAAGTTCGTTGAACTTCCTTCTTTCGAGTTTTCGCGGAACCTGTTTTGCGTTGGGACGCGATTTTGATGATACGAACATCCCCCGATAATTACGTCGCGAATTTGCATTCGTCCGAAATCACGCGTCTCATTTTTTTTATTCGGAAGAGTCAGGTGTGTGTTTGCCTTCTCCGGATAACGAACAACGAACTCCACAAGCGGTTCCTCACTTATATGAATGAAATGCATATTCATTCACATTTCTTCGCGAGGATAGAGCGCGATGTGGTGCACGTGTTGTGCCTTCCACGGATCTCGACATATGCTAAAATCTCTTTCGCGCCAACTGTCGCTTCCTGCATGAATTCACGGACCTTGAAATGTATTCTTCGCGAAAAGAAATCACCCCGGTCACGCTTCGGTCGAAGAGGAAGACAGGAGGCTCGCACGAACAGGACAGGTTGCCACAGGGTGTAGGAAGCGGGTATTTGATTCCTTTCTGGAAAATCGCGGTCGATTATGATTATACCGTATCAGGTAGAGCGCCAACAACCTGTAATTTCCTTTGCGTATCCTCTGAAAGGTTTTGTACCGGGATATATAACATGTTCTTCTAAGAAGCGCGCAAGAAAATCAAGTAACCAACGACAAGAATATGAACAAATGGGAGCAACTGGTTTTTTTTTTTTATCAAGAAATCTGGTGCAAAATGCCGCGGAGACACGAGTCGGGCCCCCGAAGAAAGTCCTCGAGCAGTCATATGGTCCGAAGGGTGCATGCGTTTAACGAATCACCCCATTAATGCGCTCAGATTCAAAGGTTAACGCTTTACGCGTGTCACCCCTCGGTTTTTTCCTCCTGTGTAGTTGTGGTTTAAATCGGTATAAAAAAAGAACCCTCCTATATCGAGCGGGAATATTTCCTGTCGGATGTCTGTTTTCATCCGGCAGACACGTTTCCAAGGCGGAAAGCTACGACGCGAGAAAAGTCACTGCGCGACCTCACGTGCGGCCAATCTCTCTCTCTCTCTCTCTCTTTCTCGCGGCAAGCTGCAGTCATTTATAGGCATGCGAAAGGAAGTCGCGGGATAGATAAAAAGAAACCACGGAATGCTCGAGAAAAAATACATAAATCATTTCTGTAGTGGATATTAAAATATACACAAGTTTTCTTTTTTTTTTTCCATGCTCAATAAAAAACACGAAGAGAGAATTAAGGAAAGCACGGTGCAAGAAGTCAGACAAAAGCGAAAAACAGCAAGTAAACTTAATGTTGCGTTGAACACTAATCTTCGTGCTGATGACTTTTGCTTCAAAATAAAGTACCATTTTATATATCTCGCACATGTTGGCATAATTATTTTGATAATTCACGCTCATATAGGTTTTAAATGCCTCGTAAGGGAAAATCGCGGCGCAATTTTTTTTTTAAACGATGTAGGTATCGTAAACAAGAAAGTAACGACCTTTACGCCGAGGCATCTGCGTTTCCCGTGCGAGAATGTAAGTAAGAAATTACCGTAGGGTCGCCGAGGTTTCCTTGACACTCCTCTCGTTTCGATGTCTACGATCGTTATCGGTTAATTATCTCGAAGAATATACTGTACATACACGCACACGTACTCTGTATAATAATTAACGCCGCGGCATCGCAACATGTATTACGATTATGGTCTGCATTCTATCGGACAACATTCTATCATCGTAATTTTTACATTGCAAAACGTTCTTTCTTTTAATTTCTCTTCGCGCGTTATTATATTGTTAGAAGATGTTCGAGTTACTTTTTTTATAATTTCTCTTTCTTTCTTTTTTCTCTATTTTTTCTCTTTTACATACACACTTTTCTAGGCTATAAAATAGTTTTATGGAATTTGGTGGCTTTTTGTGGTTTGGTTCTCGGAAGATTATGTTTTATATCAATTTTAGACGTTTCACATCAGTTAGATGAAATTTATGACGACTCGCGAGAATATCGTCCGACCATGTTTTCTCTCTCGTATATTTTTTATCCCGTCGCGCTATCAATTCTCTCCCCGAAAACGGGAACAATCACTCACAGATCCTCTTTCCGTTCGCCCCCTTGAATCGTCTTTGCAACTTAAACGAAAATAGATTTTACGTAGGTTGCAAATAACCACACACCGCGGTCGCGAAGCTCGCCGTCTAGTATTTACTCGCGTGTTCGCGCAACGCTCGGTCGTTTGCGGCAGGTCAGTGACGCGTGCTCATCCCACGCTTTAGAGATCATCAGACGACAATTCTTTTGTTTTCAACAAACCTGGGAGGAGACTGAATGCAAACCGAGTCTTTTTTAGTTTTTGGTTTTCCTTTTAAGTATCGCGTGAATGTTTATCGTATGCATGAGCACGTTCTCAACTTTTTTTTTTTATTCGCAAAAATATAAAACAACGCAGAGAAAGAACAGGTATATTTCTATATTTTATCTTTGTTTTTCAACGTTCATTTGTCACATCGAGAAACGAGAGGAGCGTCAAGGAAACCTCCGCGACTCTACGGTAATTTCTCACTTACATTCTCGCACGGGAAACGCAGATGCCTCGGAGTAAAGAACTCTTCATTACTTTCTTATTTACGATACCTACATCGTTTAAAAAAAAAAAAGTCTACGCATAAATGTATTTATCCTACTTATTTAATTATAACGACAATAAAATTGAGACACAAAAGAATAAAACAATTACTGAGAGAGCGTCGAGAGCGTCGCGTGCATCTGATGAACTTTACAGACGCGCGAGGCACGAGCGCGGCACTTAGCACTTTCGGCACATCCTCATTCAGATTCCCCAAATATTTGTTCTCGCACCGTCTGGAAACTCGAAAGATCCGCGCAGACGTCGGATGTTAATGATATCCTTTTACATGAACGTGTATACCATCATGTGTAACGGTCCGATTCGCGTTTCAAAATCGTTGAAACAAACACATCCAATAGAGAGTTTTAGATAAGAACAATACTCTCTCTGCGTTTTCTAAAGGAAAAGAAAATAAGTTTTATACTGTACGTATTTCTTGAATTTATTCATCCATTTGTGTGTGCACGTACACAGTCATGAAATGTTGCCAAGGTGGAAGGATAATTATCATTTCTTCCGTTTCTATCCGGGAATATTCGCAGAAAGCTGTTGTAAGCGCGCTATACTAACGAGTGTAACGTTTAAATGCTCGTAATTACTTGGATATATACACGTTATTCAGGGAATTCGCATTTATATCCCGTTGGGTATAAATGCGAGTGTTGTGTGCGATCTAGATCGAGATTACATGATACCATGAGTTCTTTCGAGGGAAGGTTTTTCTTTGAATTATAAATTTTCACGGTAATTGTGTGTGGATGTATTCGCTTCGTTGAACAATTGTCGTAATTTGCATCAATAGAAACGTTCCGTGAGATGAATTAACGTAACGTAAATAGTTGTTGAACATACATTGTTTCTGTTAAACTAATTATACAAAATTTTATTTTTTTTTTTTATCGTGAGAACAAATCTGTTCGAGAAATGTTAAGACACGTGAGAGGGGGGTTAAAAGTATCGTCCAGCACGTTTTGAAAATGTAAATCCTCCCTTATCTCGTGCTTCTTAACGTAACTTCCGGCCGATCTTGTTTCGCGGCTGTTGCGAGGAGAGACAAACACGCGAACACAACACAGATCTCGGGCATTGTCTGTCCACCGGCGACGATGACGCACCCGGATACTTGGATACTGTTCTTCTCGATGTATATACTGAGGCGAGAGACACAAAGAGGGAGAGGCTGTGGGCGTATTCAACCTCTGGGGAATTTAAAACCACGACACAATTACCCCGAGAGAAATCTAAGACTCCGCAAAATTTGAGGAGCGCAGGAAAGGGAGGCTCGCCAGCGCGACGTACACCATTAAATCCCCGTGTATATAACTTCAGTCACACGTGTGTCACTCTCCCACTTTTCCCACTCTCTCTCTTTTTCTCTCTCGATTCCTCTCTGCGGTCCCTCTCTCGCGCTGGGGACACCGTCTCTCTTCTCTATTTCATGAGTTACCGGATGTGAAAGCAATTGCTTCAGGATCGCGAGATCTGTGCGATACGCACACTTTGCGTTCACACCCACGAGTATATTACTCCACCGACGCTTAGCTTAGTCTCTCCATTTGCATAACGAACGATTGTGATAAAAATATCGTTTGATGCAATCGCGCCGATATAATTTTAGTGTTTAATGTCAGCCGCGTCCGGTATCACGTTGCCCCACATATGTGAGTGACAGGCGCGTGAACGCATGAAAAATACGATGCACGTACCATCTCCGGCGATCATCTCTGATATTAAGACCGAATCTTTCTGCTATTACCAACGGTTTCATTGTGTAAGTTTTTTTTTCCTGTGAAGAGTGTGATTAGCGTCGTGACGTGAAGGACAAATGTGTATCGAAACTACATTCGGAGTAATTCATTCAGAGAGTTTGTAGCTACACAGATTAAATGAAAACTTCGGGAAGCATTTTCTTGTTTCGCTACAAATATCTTCAGAGGAAAAAAAACTCTTAAGTGCAACACGAACAGTTTTCTGCTGAAAATTTGGCTCAGCGGGCGGTTCAGTTCGAGAAGTCAATTCGGTTTTTGTCCGGGAAAAATAACATTAGGTCTCAATTTAGGCCAAATAGGCTGTTATTATTCCAAATCACGTTGTACTCGTCCGGTCCTCTCTTTTTCCCGCAAGGAATTTTGGCTCACCTGTGTCTGGCTGCCAGCATGTTGTCGCCGCAAACGGACCACTGTGTGTTTACGATTCACGAAAAAGGAGCGACAAAAAGAACCATAAGAGGAAAGCTCTGCGCGTAGTGTTGTCGTCACGTCGAGTTTTTATCAGAATACACGGTAGCACAGGACTTTGCTTCGCAAGTTTATCGCGTTGACTGAGCTTTGTGTTTCCCCATCAACTGCGGAGGTACGAAGCGGCGCGAAGCTCTCTCTGTTAGCGCGCGCGTTCGCTCTTCCACGTTTTAAAGGGACTCCGCGCACCGAACTGCATTCCGCCGCGGTTAATCCATCTACGTACGTCTATTTATAAGTGGAACACGCACCACTCTGTGAATTTCGACTCGGGTGCACGCACGCACGGCCGTGCATCATCGGGAACCTCCGAACGTCGTTCTCTTCGCACAGAGAGAAGCAGTCGATTTTGTGTGCGTGTGTGTCAAACGTTGAGGGAGTATCACGCGAGCCGAAAAAGGAAATCTATTTCCGGAAAAAAAGGGGAGAAACTCGAATTCGCCGAGAGAGCGGCTCACGAATGCTCTCGGGAACGTGTTCTTCTCGTCTTCGATTTAAAGGGCTCGCGGGTATTTTGGTGCGCCACGTGTATACAAGATGGGAACGTGAAATAGGGAATAGAATACTAGACTCAAAGAAGCCCGGCCGCTGAGAATCAATTAAGCGTTCATGAGAGAAATCTAGGATAATGTTTCTTTCAAAAACTTCCGCGCTCTTCGCATCGAAGCGATTATGACAACTTCAAGTGGTAACCTTCTGCTCTTCGTTACAAAGAACGCTTTCGTAACATTCTTTTTTTTTCCGAGTAGCCGCAGTAAACCGGATGCGACATATACCCATGCGATACAAGTCATAAAAGTACGTTAACCCGCTTGGCAACAAATTTCTAACTGTTCCTTTTTACTCCAGGAGAGCGGCAGCAGCGCTTCGTCTTCCTGATAACTTTAAAACCACATTGCTTTTCTTCTCTCATTTCGCTCGCTCGTCGAGACCGTTATCTCGATGTGCCGCACTTTCGGCGAAGCATATAATCGAAAATGCACCTAAAAAAAAAACAAAAAAAAAAAAATAAATAAATAAAAAAAAAATAAAAAAAGAGAGAACCGGTGTATCGCGGTCAGTCCATTATCATCAGCCAATCAACTTCACTCTGATGTAACCTTTGCAAATAAAGGAAAAAAATTGACAAAAAGAATAAATTTCTGGCGACTGTCACTCGGCTAATGCATTTCTGCCGTAATCGCGTCGTCGTGTTTTTAACTGCCGTTAATGGCCGATCCCTCCGGAGTGCCGAGGACGGAGTGTAATCGAAGCCCTCAGTGCACAAAGGGAAGAAGCTTAGCAGGCGCGCGATGATTTCCAGCGTAGTTGCGGAGGCGGTGGCACGGAACGACCGAAACACAAACGGACATTCGCTTTTTCGCTCTTTATATTCAAGCTGGAAGTGATTTCACGCTTCGAAGGACCTCCTCTCTTCGGCCTCCAGACAGGATCTAGGCGAGGCATCCTGCCGGCGATCTTCCTTCGTCACTAGCCTCGTTTCATTATGTGTGATATTATTTTTTCATCCACACCAACGATACATGAAATTTCTCTTAAAAATAATAATAATAAATGTGATAAAAGTGTTCTTACTGATTATCACATTTATTATTATTATTTTTTTATTGCTCCAGACCGCTTGTAGTTTTGTAATAATATATTTTACTACATATGTATATTATTTTTTTTTTTTGAGACGCATTTCTCGAGCAAAAAAATTAGAAAATAATTATAAACGTAACAGTATATTGTATAAACGCAAACAAAAAAATCACACAAATTTAGGCAGTGAGGAGAGATGCGTTATTGAGAGCGTCGAGTTAAAAATATCAAGTTTAGAAAGAGAGTGGATTCAATGGGACATAAAATTGGATATGGTCAATGGTAGTTCAGGGACGTTGCGGTGGCAGATGAACAATAATTCGCGTCGAGGCGAATTGCTTGCTGGAAAGAATAGTCCGGTGCGTCGTTTCCGTTGCGACTGTGATTGCGATCAAATTCGCGACAATTCTCACAAGGAACCGTGAGAGAAGAACTCGGCGCGGCGGTGATTCGTAACCCCGGTACGGTCTCGGTACGGTCAGTTTTTGCGGTGTCTTGGTCCACCGGCCAAGAGAATCGAAGGAAAAGTCTCGTCCGCGGCGGGTGACATCCCCGCCGGCCGCACGGACGGAACCGCACGCTGCAGACGCACTTACTTCGTGTAACCGTAATCCATCGGCGGAGATCGATCAAACTTCGTCGCGAGGGGAAAGTCATCAGCCGCCGCGCCGACTGAAATTTCATCGGGTGTCTTAAAAAAAGAAACATTTCTCTTTTATCGTCTCTCATAATCGAAAAACAATTTCGAACGACAAAGATAATATGTAGTTTTTTATAATAGTTTTGTTGTCTATATCGCATATCTCGTCTCTCTTTTTCGATTTATAGAAATTAAAAAAAAAAAAAAAATGCGTTGTAATCGAGAGGACGTATAAATCAATATCCAAACACTTGCTCAAACAACGGCGATCATACAGTGTTTTAGGTTTTAGGTTTAAATAAATGAATCGTATCAACGGTTGTGAAATGCGAGCGGCAAGAAAGAAACGATTTTATCTTTAAACAGTCGAGTGTGCCTCATGTAGTTACTTCATTGAGAGCGCCGTGACTCGAATAGCATCCAAGTGCCACTGACAGATTTATAATATCACCACCGTCGCACTTAGACCGTCAATGGGATTATTGTAAGACTGGCGATTGAAATTGTAAGGATTCGTCTCGGCGACTCTCTCTTTCTCTCTCTCTCTCTCTCTCGCGCGCGACGTGTGTGTCTTCCAAATTTAAAAATATATAATTAATGACATTAATCTGGATAACATCACAAGAAAGTGATAAAATATTTCGTGTCCGTACGCGGGGCAATTCACAAACATATTCGTTCGTTTTTTTTTCTATTATACAAATCATCCGTTTTGAAATGTCGACTGTTGAGAGACATAAAAAGCGGGAGCAACAATTGAAAAGCGTCAAATCGTGTATGCAAAGCAGACGAGCGCGAATGACGTTCGCGTGGCGGGCCCAGACCAAACGGACAAAACGAACCAGTTTTCGCGAAAGCCGAAAGTAAAAGGGGTCGAAAAAAAGCGGGCCTCTCGATATGAATGTCCTTTAATTAGAGCCACCGGCTGGACCCTTCTCGGACGCGTGTTTACAAGGCATTAGTTAATGTGTACGTGGGCACACAAGCGGGATCGGGGACGCGTGCTACCGTTGGAAAGTGAAATGCCACTGGACTTCATTTAGAATCGCGCGCGTCCCGATCTACCGGAAAGATCGTAATTTATTATCGTCCGGCGACGAGACACAACGCGCTTTTTTTCTCGCCACCCCGTTCTCGTCTGGACGCGAGTGACAGTTGGAATTTTTCGCGGGAAAGTGAACGAACCGTTGTATCGATCGACCGCCGGCGAGAATATATCTCGCAAAAGTAATTGCGGACAATTATTGGTGATTCATCAATTCTCTGAAGTATCTCAAATTAAAATCTTCTGTCTGCTTTTTCCATCGGTGATAAATGCAATGAGATACTTAACGGAAGCACAAATCCGAAGAATGATTGATAAAGCATTGGAAAATGCATTGGAAAAAAACTACATCATTTTGATAGATCGTTCGGTCGCGATTGCAAGCGATTCGTCAAAATCGATCTGTCGGAACTTCGTTGCGATCAGGTGTGTGCTGGTACAAACTGGTTCTACAACTAATTCAATCAATTAAAGTGGGGTGCGCTACACATGTATCGATGATACCCATTAAGGGTATACGTTTGATAGCGCACCTGGAGATATATTACCTTTCGGTTTCAACTGAGAAAAGCTTTCAATTCTAAAACAGTGTAAAAAAAAAAGTCGTTTTGAACGAGCCGATGAAATACTCGGCATCATTCGATAATAAACTTCGTAAAACTCGTTTATGAAATTTTAATTCTTCGTGCAATCGTGCAATAATTTATGCGACGATTTTAAAATATGCGAAAATGTCGGAGGCGCGTTTAACCTGCGTTAAATAACAAACTCTTTAATGTAAATTTCTCGGAAAACGCGCATGTATGATTTGCTTGTAATGATTTTCCATTAACTGGCCGGTCGATGCTAATTAAATGTCCGTTGCAACGTGTAACGGTCGAGAATCCATTTGTGCGAGGCAACGTCTCATCGATATTCGATTTAACGCCGGTACGGTTCCGAGGGAGGATGCATATTAGTTAACATTATCGAAATGACCAGCTAGGATGACAGCCACTAAAGCCATGAACCAGCTGCTTCCCTACGCGCGTATAGTTCCCCCACGGGCTCGGAAGACCCTGCGGTGCATCCACGCATTATAATTAACCATATAGCGGCGAGTCACCCCCATGCTCGTATCGACGTACAGATAAGTGAACCACCCACCTACATATATGTATGGGGTGCCGTTAAAACCGTTGCGCTGCGCGCATTAAATTGTTACTATAAATTATAGTTTTTTGACGCTGCTTTAGTACGCAAATATACGTTAGTTCTAGTCTCACAGAAAAATTTATACTCGATGTGTGTTTGTGTGTGTGTGTGAAAACATATTTTATTTCGAAATCGGCGTACATCAAGTTTGAAAGACAGTTTTGTCGGGTATATTTTTATATTACAGATACAATAAATATAATATTTTTATTTTGTTTACAATGTTTTATTGGAATAAAAACTTCCATGTGAATATTATAAATTGCAATACGTATATACACACGTACGTACATACACACATCACGCAATATACAGATCGCAATGGTTTTTCGTTTCACCCTGTATCTTACCCCCATGCGTGTATCACCACGGCACGCGTCCAGGTGGATGTTACAGAATGTTCGTTACAAAACGCGATTCGTGTTGCTCAGCTGGCTAATTTTCGACGATTTCGACTCGGTTTCCACGTGTCGATTGCTCTCTAGAACGTGTGTCGATGAAATATCGTGATAATGTCAATTTGCCTGCCGCTTTTTAACGTTCGTGCAACGTATTATTAATTTAAAGACCTCTCGCGGAAGCGAGAATAATAACGCGACGCGAGCCACGCGAGGCAATTTTAGAGCAATAATAATGCGGCGCGGAACGACTCTATCGTTTTAACTAATCAGTCTTTAGATCACCGCTGCTGCGTTTCGTTGATTTCTTTAGGATTTAATAACTGAATCAATCGGAAGAGAAACATATGTGTGTGCAAAAACATGTGTCGTAATTATTTCAAAGATTTTAATTTTTACAAAAATTATAAAACGTGCGCTCGAAGAAATAGCAAAAAGAAAAAAATGCAAGATTGTGAGACAACTATTCGTAAGCCACGTGAAGAAATTATACATCCGTTGACGTATCTATACATGAATTAACATAAATTAAAAAATCATGATCGTAACATATCGTATAATATATCGATTTCGAAAACTAAGTTACCGACTAACTTGTGACATAACACTTCTAACGTCGTATGAGTAAAAAGATAACAAGAAATAACACACATGAAATAAAAAGCAAAATAGTTTATTATTTTACTCGCTATGACTAGAGGAGATTCTTAAATACTAAAACGACGAACATGTACATAGGACTGTCTCCTTGTCTCTCGCGCGACGAGAGAGGAGAGTTGCAAGCTGACGTAATTGTCAATCAGTTAAGTCTTTGGAGGCGCTGCATTGTTGCTCCATCGAAGGAACCAACCGTTCCAGGCTTTCGATGGGACTTCATTGCCATTGTGCAAGACTCTTTATTAATGGAAAACACGTCGATAAATTCGCAAGTCTGTCTGACTTATCGCAGAAGAAGAGAGATAAAACTATAATAATAGTTTCGATTGGCTAATCGAAAATCAAAACAATGACTCATCGGTCATAAAAATTGAGCGTTAATTCCAATTGAAATGACGAAATGTCTTAATATGGCAGTGAATCCATCCGTAACCTCCATAAATCTCGTTTAGCAAATTATGTACAAAAAACTTAATTAATAGTCTGTCTGCGATTAATTCTACGAAATATTACTACAACTAAATTATCGACGATAGTAATACTCGAAAGATGAAAGAATAAATATACAACTTTTTCGAGCTGATGTCTTAGCGCTGATGTCTGATTTACATAATCGAGCTTCCAAACTCACCTCGTGCACACACAAATTCATACTATTTAATTAACGGAAAGCTAATATGCAATTTACGCAGTGTCTTTAGATATTCTTTTTTTCATCTTCTGAAACTAGAATGTTCGAATCAGTTCTAATAATTTCAACAATATATTAACTTTCATAACAATTTTAAGCTAAAAAAAAACCTCGGAGCGTACTCTTTGACGCTCGTATGTTGCGTGTTCGAGGTAACAATAATGTTGTCGCCGCGTAGCAAAAATCGACGGCGAGAAAACCGCACGTGTGCACGGGGTCTATAATAAGGGATCAATATAATCGCCTCAATTCAACGTCGTCTTCTTTGTCGGTGTTGTCGTGACCGGCGTTTTCGTTGTTTTCGATTCCACACTATGTTGCTTCGATACAACGTCCATCGACGTTGCCAGAGGCTTCTTGTCGCTTTTTCGAGACCTCCAGTAATCTGTAACAAAAATATCGAACGAGAAACGTGAATTTTATATACATGGTAAGTGTTCCGAAGAATTGTGTACAGAAACAAGTGAAACTCGGCGCGACACAACAAAAAGCTTAATAAGCCATTCGGTATATTCACCTCGCAGATACATTCCGCGCGATTTGAATAGATATTCGTGAGGGAAACACGTGAGGCTTCCTCGTAACAAGTATATTTTCAAGGTTCTCCGTGGCGGTTTATGGAGTTTTTGTAGATCGATGGGGTCGTCTCATTGCGAAGTCGCGTAACCTGTATGTACGAGGAGAGAGAGAGTATACAGTGCGGGAGATGCACGAAATTTCCACAACAAAGACGGCGCTCGGCACAAAACGTCTTCGGGACCCCTATTTTCGATCAAGAACCACCTGAGCGCACCCTACCTACGTTTCTTTTTATTTGATCTCTTTCTCTCTTTTTCTGACTGACTACTGACAGGTGCGACTTGATGTTAACGGTACCGGTCTAGCCAAGTTTCCTCGGTTTCCTATGACGAAGTTCTAATAAAAACGCGAAATGTAAAACGAAAAGTTACGTATGTTTTTTACTACTGGATTTTTCTGTAATCTCTTAAAAATTTTAAAAACTATATTATTCGAAAAATTATATTTTCGATAAAAGAAAGATTTTTATGTGACATTAGTTTCAGAAGAAATTAAGCGTGTTTTTGTGTCTTTATCTTCGATACAATGTCTACGAGATAAAATGTTTCGCAATCATCAGACAATTGTGGTGACCGCAGTTTCTCTTTTGTTAACTTAATGTCGTAATGTTTTCTCAATGTTCGAGTAACGAATACGAGTGTGTTTGGTCGGCTTGTGCGTTCAAACGAGAGACACAGCATTCGGGAAAATATACGGTAAGAAGGAAGGACGCGTTAGCGAATCGTAAGCAATGCGATGTGATAAAATGACGAGAAACGGGACGAAAAAAATCCACACAACGGCCATATGTCGAGGACGTGATCCTTTCTCCGCGCTTCTCTCTTTTTGGCATTGGTTCACCATATGGTGCGCGAAACCAAGTTCTCTTCCTCGACCAACGTCCTTTCTCTTCTTCTATCTCTCTTTCTTTCTTTCTTTTTTTTTTTTTTTCGAGTCCACGATTTCGTTTGTCAACATCTGTTTCCACGCCTCAGCGTGAGGAGACGTAGATCCTAGACGCGTTTAAGACGCTTACCTGTCCGTAAACGTCGAACGAGACTCTTCGAAAATTCCCCTTTGTCCCGCGGACGCGCGATCCTCCTTCAACGTTCTTGATCCGAGCGTAGAATCTTTTTTGGGATTGCTTTTCTAAAGCGTCTCCGATTTTGCGGGAAAACCATGCAAGCAGGGTTTAAGTTGCAAACGAAAGGGTCCTTTTGTCAACTTCTCGTCGCTGAATCACGTGTGAACGTCAAAAGTTTTTCTACGACATGAAAATAATGCCGCGGCATTTCGTCGCTCTCTCCGACACGCGATCCGTATTATTTTGTTTTTCTTCTTCTAGTAAAGAGAAAACTAAACGTTGTTTTAATAATGATTAGCGAAATGGACAAAATATATTGGACATTTATCTTCAACTTGGAAAGTCTGTTTATTTGAAATTCTTTAAACAGATTTATCCTAACTGTAAATACAAAGTCACGCGAGTGCAACGGAAACATAAGCGATAAGATTATTCTACTGAGAGAAATACATAAATAAATACATAAATAAATAATAAAAAACGACCGAATATTCTTTATTCCTCTCGGAATATTAAAGGTACACTTCGGAGCTGAAAATTGTAGAGAAATGAAGGGAGAAACGGCGACAGAGAATTTATACATGTATTCAGCCCTTGTACTCGCATCAAGTGCAAGTTGCCTCGGCAGGTGACGCGCGACCTTCGGAAGGTCCCGCGGCACGGTATCGCGTGTTCGCGGGTCTGATTTAATCGTGAGAAAATACGTTCCTGTCGTCATGGGCCCGTAGCAAGGGCCAACAGGTGTCGGTGGAAAAAGAGTTGGTTGCGCCGTCCCGCTCCGTTGAATTTTCGAGGGTCTCTCGGTGTCTCGTGGTGTTTCCAACCCAAGGAATCACACTGTGTGTGCAAGATTATCAGTGCAAATAGGCACAGGATCTGAATGTTCGAGAGGTTAAGAGAAAACGAATGCAATCTTGTGCGGCGATTAATCGCGCACACGTGTTTTTCAACGTACCGACGTACCGTCGGTTTGCATAAATCATTTACGAGGGACGATTGAAAAAGACAATGCACAAATAACGACGGTAGTATTACGTTGCTTATCAATCTTACTTAATTGCTCCATATACTGTCTCAAAACGGCGCAAAATCAGCTATCACGTGCATATTACTGAGTGAACAATTCTTCAATACGATTCTCCCAGCTGTCTTATATATACACATGTGTATCTGTTTTTATCTCGCATGCGAAGACATGCAAATGTGCAGCGCTTGGTCGAAAAAACGTTGTTTCCATGGCGCACAATAAGAATCGGCGCGATAAAACGCGCTCTATGTGTAGTTAATATACCGTGCTCGAAGAAACCAAGGAATGCGAGTTCTTTTTTACTCCTTGGGGAATTAGGGCTCTTCGATGACTCACGTTTGAATCCTCTCCCGCAGGTATTTCACGTCTATTGCCTGAGATGCATGACTCACAGACGTGATTCATTTTCGAGCGGCGACACAATCCTTTCCTAACTGCACCCCGCGGTTGAACCGATCACCGACCCAAGTTTCTCACGCGATCACGCGAGACTACTCTACTTATCTCTCTTACTGATAACGCAAATATTTTTCTGGTAGATATTTGGTTGTCACGAACCAGCGGACGCACTTCTTTTCCGTAGAATTCACATAAAAAAGAAAATTGCGTCGCAAATTAAATTTTTCAAATGAACAAGTTAAATTACTTTCGCAATTAATCGGAACAGTTAGTTAAATTTAATCGGAAAGAATTTAATTTTTTACGACAAAATAGAAACATAAATTTAACACCTGACGACGACACTTCGTAGAGACTGTTCGTAAAAGTGATTTATCTGTATTTTATAAAGTAGCTTAATAAAAAAAAAACAAAAGATAATAAATCCCTATATAAATCCTCAAGTTTGGACCATCTGGATGATCGCGGATAGGACTCGTTTACGACGCGTGCTTCGGGCATAAGAAATGATAGCTCGATGGGAGAGAAGGAGCTGTTTCTCCAAAGGAGCGCGCGTAAGACCAGTAGCCGGGAGTATTCAGCCGAGGGATGGCCATAGAAGAAGAGGGAAGACGGAAGAGACGACAAGCTTAGAATAAGAAAACAGGTCTGTGCCACGCGACCGGGCCGCGCCTGCGCGCCCGACTTTCCCGCCAAAAAGGTGCGGCACGTTTCGCAGCGGAAACAAATCAAGTCGTTGCTACTCTTATCTCGTCTAGTTCGCAGGCCACAAATCACATTTGCCAGCTAAACTAGCAACAAGCTCTGTTTTTAACATCGAACGTAACTTTCTTTAACGGGCGCGTTTACGTGAGGCGCGCGCAAATTTAAAAAGAGACACCAAATTTATTTATTAATACTACGTTGCGCGTATTTTAGTCGGCCACCTTGAAAAACATTAGCAGTATGCCATATTGAATTATATGTGTGGAAGATATTTTTAGCCTAGCTATGCACGTTAAAGCCAAGAAACGTGAGAGAATCGCGAAAAGCGCGAGATTCTTTTCGCACGCAACGCGTGTATTTCGAACAGATTTTTGCATTTTGTCCGGTTAAGATTTCGAGTCGGGATGTGATTCATGCATGCGTACTCTCATGCATATTCGCGCGCGTGTAATTGCCGCCGCGTGCTCGTCAATAAGCATCAGGACCGATATTTTGCGAAAGAGAAAAAAAATGTTGCTCACCGTGAATGTTGGTTTGCCTTGAGTACGGATTACTGCGCTTTTTGTTGGGCGACAGCTCGATCCGCTCCTTGTTCCTTCTCTGATAATTATTCTCTTTGTCCTCGGAAAGAGGATTCACTCCCCATCTCTTGGCGAACCTGCTCCTCTCCACGTCCAACGCCTCTTGGAGCATCTCGATGGTGTCCCGTGGATTCGGCTTGCCGAACAGGCAGCGTGGTACTTGCGACGTCATGGGCAACAACGTAGTGTGATAATTCACCTCGTAACAGAACGAAGTTGCCAGCATTTCGAGACTCTCTTCTTTAAAATTTACAGAGCATGCAGTTTATCGATTCTTATATTTAAGTCGAATTTCTGGCGAATTTTCTTCTTCCGTCTTCGCGCGCGTGATCGTAATTTTGTCGTGGCCGATGTCGCGCCACGGTCGCTGATTGTTCTCGATTTTTTACTCGCACGTGTTCCAGGAGAGCAGC
Source organism: Pseudomyrmex concolor (assembly GCA_014839585.1). Classification (NCBI taxonomy): domain Eukaryota; kingdom Metazoa; phylum Arthropoda; class Insecta; order Hymenoptera; family Formicidae; genus Pseudomyrmex; species Pseudomyrmex concolor. The sequence continues at coordinate 7,763 of QVOB01002012.1, read as the reverse complement.
AGAGTCGTTGACAATGAGAATCCCGTCGAGTGGTTTGACTTTTCTGTGACGTTTCTCTCCGAAACCGCAGCGCGGTTAATTTCGTAGACGCCCTGCGTGGACACGTCGTGCGCAAACGTCGTTTCGACAGCAAAGAACCTGATCCTCACTGTGCCACGGTTAAACTCGTTCTGGCGAAATCATCAGAGACGGCAGAGACGACTAGCTCAGGCAGGTCGGTTTGTAACGCAGCCACGAGGTCCCTTCTCCTGACTGTTTAAATTCAAATCTGATTGGTGCGCCGCACAAGCTGCGCAGTAAAAATGGCGCGAGTTTTCTCTGACCATGTCCTCGTCGCGCTTAGCACAGCGTCCGCTCGCTCCGTCTCTTACTGTTTCGCGCGCTATCCACGTGTACCCTCACCATCGCATCTTCGCGCTTGAAACCGTCCAACGGATTATGCTAAGCGATCTTTCAAGCTTCAAGGTAGGGAAGAGCGCGTTTATTTTTTTTTTTTTTTTTTTTTTTTTTTTTTTTTTTTTTTTTAAGTAGTGCGATGTATAGAGCGATCACGATCGCTCGCGGTTCGAGCGTGCCGCGAAGTGATTTGAAACGATCTTTCCCCTCCTATCTAGCTTCTTCTAGATCAAGCGCCTCCAATCAGCCTCGCGCAAGAGATCTTTTTATTCTTCTTTTCATATAGAAATGACTACATATAATTTTCTATTTAAATAAAATCTAGTTTTTATAAATAAATTTTAAAGCAATGAAAATATATTCACAAATAATAATATATATTCACAAATGTTGTATATTCACAAATGTTAGATGCGTATATACGCACTTGGTTATCATTTTATTTAATTATTTGATCAGAATGTGTGCGCGCGCGCGCTTGTGTACGTGTGTGTGTCGTCACAGTTTTGTGGCATAATATTGAACAAACTCGAAAAATGTTTTCGATGAAAGTTTGTGAAAGAATAATTTTAGTCGCACCAATGAGATTGAGCGGGACAGTTCGTTCAATTGTCGTGGAGCACGACTGCCCGGAGTATTTTTGCGGGAAGTCGAACGTTCTCCGCAGCAAGAAGAAAAAACGGTCGTCCGAGCAGGTGAAGCAGCCAAGAACGAGAGGGAGAGACCAAGTGGAAGCAAGTTTCAGGCAGAAAATCGCCCTTCGAATCGCCTTCACGAACTACGTAGAACTTTTGGTATCTTGATAAACAAGCGTAATCACAATTGCATCGATTTTCATACGTTTAGCGCCGTGTGACAATAAAGAATGCATCACATTATGCATCTACTTAATATTCATAAGATCGATATTTCTTCGTTTCTCGTTTGCATCTTTGCGTCGTTGAATTTCTCTGGTGCCTCGCTTTAATATCGACTGTGTTAAAGTCTTAATCGTTATTTTTTCCAAGAGGCTTTTTGCTTTTGTACTTTTTCGACGAACCCGAGAATATATATTATATTAATGATTTAACATATAGCTCGACAAGCTACAAAGTCGTGTTTTTATACGGATTATAGAAAGCTTAGAACTGGTTGTCTCATCCATCAACTGGCAGTTCTCATCCTTGATTCTCTTCAAGCAAAAACTTGTCAAAAATTGTCTACCATCACAAAATTGTCGTGAATGCAATCGTCGACTATAAATTGCAATCGAAAAATGCTTGCTCTGCGTTTTTTTAAGCTGCTTGAAAAAACTTTTTAATTAAGTAGTAAAACATTTTACTATTTTATACAACGACATATATCAAATAAATTACATGTTATATTATTTCACTTATCACATGATTATCAAATTTCTAATAACAATCGAACAATTATTATTTTTACTCGAGATGATTTGAGTGTTCTGGAAAAATGGATCCGTTAACAAAGTTAAGCATATAAAGTCCTTCTTAAGTGACGTGCCATTTACGGGCAAGGTCCGAGTGGGCGAGACGGAGGCGATATGCAGATAGAACGCCCGAGGGCGGCGGGAACATAAATGCGCCACTGTGTGCACGTACGTACACACGAAATAAAGCGTGACGCAGACCGCCGTAAGATTCGAGACATGCAATTATAAGCATCTCACACGATACCGGGTAGACTGTGCGTTGCACAGTCACGGTTTGCTATATCACGACCGGCCGAACGACGGACGGGGGTAAATTTGACCGTTACAGAAAAGCACGGGCGCGCGCTGCTGTTGCGGCGCGGCGTGCAAAATGCGTGTATGCGTGCATGTACTACACGCGCATCGCATGGACAGGTGAACACACCATGACCATCGCGGCATCGGTGGCCAGCGCCCGTAACGACTATTAAGTTTGTGATTGCTCCTCGGGATTTTTTCTTGTAATATCCACGGGAGACGGTCGTTCGGTTATTATAGCTGATTATTATGCGCTTTGCCCCCGTGATTATTTCCTCGCGTAATCTTGCAGCGGCTCGCTCGAGATTGTTGACTATTATCCGTTCGGTACGTGAAACGATTCTTCATGGGAATTTGAATCTGTATTTGTCGAGCGCGCCCTCATTTCCTCTCTTCAAAACCGAATGCTCGAACATATGAGAGCTCACATACGAATCTGCCGGCGCGTTGTTCTCCGGAACGAGTATCCGTTCCTCTCTCGTTTCGCAGCCGCGTTGGATCTCCGAGGAAATGCCGACTTCCTCCTCATTTAAACACGGGAACATCGATATATCTGTGGGGGATTTTGAGTTTCGAGTGCGCGCTCCCCATCGGCCTGCCACTTCCGGTCCTGGTCAAGCAGACCGGAACACACGGGGTCCCCGGGTGCACCCGTGACGTCAGCGAATCGTCCAAAATTAGGGAGAAACCGATCTGCAGGGGTTCCGCGCCAGGATGTAGTTAATACCGCGACTTTAACTCGTACCGAAGACGATTACCGGCCCGATCATTTTTCACGGCTATGAGCGGCATAATGGAAGAGTACGTTCGTAATGATACGCGGAACGACGGTCTTGAAAAATGTCGAACATTAGACGTTATCGTTCAGTCAATTTCTTCCTATATCCCTCATCATGTTTATTAACGAGTTAATATATTCAATGAAAAAGAAGGAATCTTATTTCAATATTCACGGCTCAGTTTTACACGTTTCATACTTATTAGATTTGTCTCAAAACCAATAACATTTTCAATGCTGATATTATAAAAGTCAATTCTTGCGTTTCAGAACACGTTACATATTTTTCTCATATAAAAAAATAACTAAATTTCTTGTATAAATAAATAAAAGAAGTACCACATACATTTCTTGTAATGACTGTAAGTTAAAATACACTACTTGCACACAATAAGCTTATGTTAAAGTTCGGTGCTTTTGCACGTTCTCGCAGGCACGTTTGGTCTCTCGCTACGCAGAGGAAAACCACTTCGTGAAAAAATGATCCGACAGCTGACACCGCCGTGGAGGAAGAAGAAGAGTGAGAAACGTCGAGCGAAAGCGACGAAGGAGTCGCGAAGAATAAGGTAAGAAAATTCGAAACTCTACCCTTTGGCCATCGGCGCGAGCACCTGGCAGCATATGTGCCAAATATATAAAAGAACAAAACGTTTTCGGCCTTTCTATTTCGCTCTTTCGCAAATTCCGTGTCCCGCTCGAGAGGAGAGCGGGTTCCGAAAATTCTGCGGAATCACCGATGCGTTTCACCGCGCGGCTTTCTTCTTCGTGCGGTGAAATTAACGGAAGCGCGCCGCGTGTCGACTGATGGTCGGTCAGCTGTTGGCCGTGATTGTTGCCAACCGCGTGTTCAACCGTCTCTACGTGCGGGAACACAAAGTCTGATTGCACATTTTACATGAAACTTCTTCTTATCGGAAAGAAAAACGTTTTCTCCGCCGTGAGTGTGTGTTAATTCGTCCATCACGCGTCGACCAACAAAATTCTCGGCCGAACTATTTCGTACAATAGAACACGTGCAGCACGTGTAGGGCGGAAAATCGTGTGGGAAACGGCGACTTTGAGGAGACAGAAACTGGACAATAGATCTCACGTGTGCAATCACCTGCACTTGCATAGGGTGTATCCGGTGTTTCCTCCGCATCGTGTGCGAAGGAAACAACATCCACTTTTTCAAACGCGCGCGTCAGATAGCGAAAACAAACAGAAGAGACGGTCGCGTGGGTCTACTCGTGTTGTTGCTGCAAATTTGCGCGGAAACTCGATATACCATATATTCGGTCAGTGTGTTGGGTCATCTGCTCTTGTAACAAAACGCCTGATGCTTCGCGTTCAAGTTCGGTTTTATCTACGGCGCTCTCTTAAATTACGCACACGTAGACACACGTTTCGAAGAACGTAACGTTTTGTCTCACAGGTTTCTTGATGCATTTCCTTCGCTGTCAAAAAAGAAATACATTATTACGGAGGTTGTTTTTTGTACGATATATGTCAAATATCTCCTAAGACATCTAAGACATCATAGATCGGGAAGTATTGAAAGGGATAGAGACGAAAAAGCAGCTGCCGCTGGGATGCAGATGTTCTGTGGAAATTTTTGTGATTCCGCTCACGTGTTGTAAACAACCGAAGCGTTACGTGACCAGTTCCGCAAAAAGAAGATTCTCATCTTAATTATTTTATTCGTATTTAAGAAAATTTATTCAATTTAAATGCTTCGGAAAGTTTCCATTTACAGTTACTTCGCGGCGTGTTGCTTTCTTTTGCCGTACGACGCAAGAGATTACAAAAAAAAAATTCTCGCGTGGCGTAGTGCTTTTTCTCTTAAAAAATCGTTAAAGGGCTCAACTAAAAAAATATAAGAATACTTCATTCTTTATTTCTTCAATCGATTGAGACTAGAAATCCGTTAAGACTAAAAATAAATCGATCGGATCAGTCAGTATTTAAAAATTGCAAACAAAAACTTTCTTTTCTTCCCGAATGCCTGAATTTTACGTATATATTTCACGGTAGCCTCTTGATATTAGGTGAAGTAAAAAATTCTGAGCGTTTTCCGCTAGATATCTTTAGCGGAAAACGCTCAGAACTTTTTACTTCACCTAATATAATATATCATTTTACACGTATGTATTAGCATGAGTCTATTAATTATGTATGTGACATAATTTCCGCGCAAAGGAATCAATAAAGCAAACCGTATCTCAGCTTAATATCTTTATCAAATCTAATTAACTCGACGTATTAATTTGCACCTGATAAGCCTTTGTTTTTATTTGTTATATATAAAGTCGGTTAACTGATAGCTACGTTAGTAGTCACCGTATATATCAGAGGAAGACGATCGCCGGTAATTGAGCCAGTTTACCCACGGCGCAGAAATCGTGCGTGCACCGGAGCAGAGGAAGCGTTTAACACAGGATGTTGCTCTACTATACTTTGCACTCTGTGCGTGCAGCATTTTTTTTCTTTTTTATTTTTCTCTCCGCTTCTTCGGCGCGACGCAGCGTCCTTACCACTTGTCCGGCGGAGGACATGGAAAAATTACACGTTAGAAATTAACCACTTTCTGGAGCGAGCGAAGATGCAGTGACACCGTTTTGCGTCGGACGACGCCTCAAGGTCAGCAGCGTCGTCAATTTCAGTCAATTTAGATCTCTTACGGCACATAGACCGTGCACATTTACATCTCCGCGATTTTTAATTTGCACGAGTTTTGTTTTACGGACGTCAGATTACTGATAATCAATCGTTTTTCTCCGATGATTAACGAGTGTTTCTCGGTAGTCTTCCTGTGCAAAGTTACGTCTTAATGTCTGGATTGTAAAATGTAAATTCTGTAAATTCTGTAAATTTTTTTTATCATCCGATCGAGAAAAAGTAATTTAACGAGTAATAACGTACGTATTGAAAAACATGCGAAAATAATTTTACTTTTATAGTGTTCTGATTTTTTTGTTTTGTGTTTTTTAATAAATGTGAACGATAATTGCGCGCATTTTAGAAAAATCTCATTTCATTCGAGGAGATGTAAGGAGCTTCGGAAAGCCAGATTTGTTTGCGGTAAAGCATAAAGAGAGCAAAAACGTATGGTTGAAATCCGAACAATGCGGGAGGAAGGCGTGACGCTGTGCTTTACGAATCTCTGTCGAGATCCAGCTGCCGGTACCTTCCTACCTACATTGCATTTACCGTCGACTTTAGCTTCCACCTCCGCGATAGTTTGTTCAGATAGGCTGAATGCTAGCAAATCTGCCGACTAGCTGCCCCCGCTACAGAGGGGGTGGAACAGCTGTTTCGTTCAGAAAAAGAAGAGCTCCGGTCGTGTATATTTAAAGATCCCACTGTCCTATACGTTGATTCTACACGCTTTCAATGAGCCGTTCAGCAGCACACACAGCGAAGACAATGGAACATATAACATTAGAGGTTTTTTTTTTTTTTTATAAAGAATAATAATTTTTACGATAGAGAGAAAGAGAGAGAAAAAAAAGAGAAATGGAAATTATATATTTGTCAATGACTTGTTATTTGAATTTGACAACGTAATTTCTTCAAAAGTAGAAATTTCATATTTCTGTTTTGCAAAAAAACGTGAAATTACTGTTTGTCAAGGATTTAGTAAGTTGATTATGAGAAGCAGTCGTGTTTCCTAGTTCGAAGCTCGTGAAGGAAACAGGATCTTGCTGAGCAGAGCGCAGTCAGGATCGCCAGATGCTGTTGTTAATTAAATCACAAACAGAAGCAGAAGGTTTCACACGACTTGATGGATTGCAGGCCTCAAACACGCTATCATCCTTAAAACTCAGGAATTCGTGTGCGATAAAGTGCACAAAATAACTCACCGAAAGCGACTTGTAAACAAAAAACGCGTACGAAAAGAATTTAGAGAATAATAATTTGCTGTTTGAATTTTTACGCTTTTTTTTTTTTATTTAATTTTAGAAACAAAAGATGAATGCGAAGAAGAGGAAGAGATTCGTAGAAAGATCAACGTTCTGATGCGCGACAGATGTCGGGAATAATTAAATCGCTGTCACGAACGATCTCTATCCTCTCCGTCATTTTGGCGTAACTCGGTTCTCGTATTTCTATACGGTCGAAGCAGGAACAGGAAGACACGTCCTCTTGAGGGAGAAAAAAAACCGTGGGGAATGAGAGAAGGAGAGGGGACCATCTTGTCGTGCGCGAGTACAAAGTAATCTGATCTTCCGGGCACTTTTGCGGCTTCTATCGGACATTAATTGTGAGATTATTTTGATACAAAAATAAGAATGAGACAAGAAGAGAGAAAGAGAGGTAGAGTTTTGAAAAAATGTAGAATTGGAACGGAACTCAAGACGTTTGCATTTTTTGTCGTATATTACGATGATAACGTCATATTCACACAATGACAAAGACACAAACGTTATCTCTTGCAAATTTCTCGATCACGTTGCGTTACCTACCGCGTTTAACTGCAGCAATTGTAAACGATGTGTGCGATTGGTCGCAAACTACACGGTAAAGGAAACTCGGAACAGTCAGACGTTGTCAGACGCATAAGTCTCGCAGACTCCTGAGAACGCGATTCCCGCCAATTCTCGACGGATGCTCGAGGCGTGTAACGGCCGTTGGTCCGAGATGCTTCGAAAGTGGCAGGTGCAACTCGGGCCAAACTTCATTAAACACAATCCCATCTGCGCCCTCATACTCACAACGCGTCTCGTGGCTGCCGTAACTCTTGTGAGAGAACGAGAGAGAAGAGAAGAGAGAAGTCTTGGCAACTCCGGAACCTCCGGTTGGCATATCTATTCGGTCCTTTCTTTTTTTTGGTCCTCTTTTATCTTCGCTCACGAGACAGGCAGATTGACTTGTCCGACG
>QVOB01002011.1:0-12414 GCA_014839585.1 Pseudomyrmex concolor | reverse complement strand
ATAAAAGTGTAAAAGATATCTATTTAATAAACACTTTTCAATTTTCTCACTGTGCCGATATACATCTCGCTCTTGCTCTTCCTAAGAAAAGATTAAATTTCTCTGCGATGAAAGAAAATAGCGAGAGCGAGCATATATCAGAATAGAGCGTATATATATCTCGCATGAACGTCGTCCATGCAATGTAACCGCACTGCAGCAGGGATGTGCATTTTATTTGATTTGCAATTCGAGCGAGTCGTTCTCGCGCGCGATCAAGAGGAACAAAGATATCTTGCGGAGGGAACGTGTGTGCGCATGCGCGCTGCCAAGTTAGCGGGACAGAGGGTGGAAAGACGAATTGAAAGTTGTCGCCGTTTCTCGTGTCCCAGGGTGGAAACGCAATCTCCGTGAAGCAACGGCCTATCGCGGATACGGACAAATTGACTTTAGTCTCTTCACCCTTCACCGCCAAGGATTTCTTTGAACTTTCGCCGCAACGCGCAAGAAAAATCGCACGTAGCGACGTCTATCCTCAAACTAATTGCTAGTTTGATCTCTCGGTCTCTCTTCAATCACTCTTGCGCACAAACGTTGCATGTCCACGCAGTGCAATTTCTTTTCCGAGTGGACGATTCGGAAAATAGACAGGAGCAAATTAAACCTCCAAAGAATCTTCTTTATGACGGTTTTTAATTCGTTAATACCAGAAGCTATAACACACGATAGTAAATTTTAATTAATACTTGTTTTTAAAGAATTTTCTCTAATTGTTCTCTGAAATACAGAAACGATCAAACTTTTCAATGAAATCGGCAACAAAAACGCGTAAAATTGCTCTGCACTCGATGTGAGAATAAAGAGGGAAAAACGTGCTACCAATTGCGCTGTGTCGAGACGCGGAAAGAGAGACGAGGGAACAAGCGCGGATAGATTCGGGATGCCGCTGATGGATTTGACAGAGGGCCTCGCCAAGCGTTGTCGCGTCATTTTGTATTTTATTTTTGAGAGTCGCGCGCGGATTGGACACGGAGCGTTAACAGCACTCGTTGTAATGCTTCATAATGCCCTACGTCTATCCCTCGTCTCGTCCCTCCGCGTCTCTTGGCGCCACCGGATAACAACGGGAAAAGGGACAGCCCGCACCAGCCGTCGGATTTTTTGCGATAAAATATGACGTCCCGGAGAGAGCGGGGTGGCAATCCGGGGAATTAATCCGCGAACTTTTGCTAACTAAAAGCGCGCGTTTCCCCAACATTGCAAAAATAATTTTTAATTAACTAAATAATTCAATGAACTTAATTATGATCTTGATATGTAGATGATATGAAGATAAAATATATTACATGAGAGAACAATGATAAAACAATATGCGCTTATGCAAAAACTAATATCCCGTTGTTGATCACTTCTTAAAGATGTCGCTATATTTGTAATGATCGAGAGATTGGCTAATATAATCGCAAATCGATCATAATCTTCCGGAGGAATTCGCGGCAATCCGCTCGGATGGCGTAACTCACCACGAGCGAGCATAATGGGACACCATTTGCCCGCGTATACACGCGCATTATTGCGCTTGCGCTCGCTCAGTTACTTCTCTCTCGTTTCGGGCGTGAGCGAACGAGCGCGAGCGATACGGCGCATCTTTTATTCATCCGACTGAGTGGAGCCTTAATTTGAATTGAATAGGATTTATAAATTATTTCAAATTATAGTTGCGACGCATGACCGGTACGGAGCCCGATCGCTCCGGTAGTTATACCGGGAGCGCCGTCGAGTGCAACGACGACGGCGACCGACGACGACGACGACGACGACGACAATCACGATACGCAGCTCTTTGCCGAGTCCAGATTGCACCGACAGGTGCATCGCATATACCTCGTGCGAGCAAGCGGAACAGAGAAATAGAAAGTGAAAGACAAAGAAAGAAAGGACACGATGAACTGAACACGATCGAGTTCTTTTCTTGCGTCGTCTCTTTTGCCGTAAGATTCTCTTACGTAAGCACTGACTTCTCGTGATGGAATTTGAAATCCCTCGGGCTTCATTGCGCTTCGGATATCCCGTGCGCTTCCCGTCCCAAGAAGAAGAAGAAGAAAAATATATATCTCTCTTACTCCGGATCTTTCCAGCCGAGATCTCTGACCGATGTTCGGTGGTTGACGAAGAGACGAAACCGAGCGAGGGAAAAAACTTCCGCGCTGTGCGAGAGAAAAAGTTGCATCGAGGCGATCGCTGGAGGTGATGCATTGATGCGATCGAGAAGAAACGGTACTGGCGCGTAATGGGTTTCGGCGAACGCAAAAAGAGCGAGGCTTTATTACTCCCGATAGAAATGTAACGAAATGTCAGTCAACTTGTCGTCATTTGCAGCATCCGCAAGTCGACGATTTTTCAGTCGAAAAATGGTGTGTGTCATATAGAAAATCAGCGACTTCAAAACAATGTTTTTTTTTCTCGCAATTAATTGGGAAAATCAATTAACCCCGAAGAATATATGTTACTCACGCATTTGTGTGACGCGAGAATCTCGCGTGAGACTCGCGTCACACAATCGACTGTCGTATAAATACGACAATCTCTCGGTATCGTGGCGTTACGTCGTGGGTCGGAAACGATATAATGACCATTATACTCGACGAAAAGGGGAATCATTTATTAGACGCGTGCGTGCACGCGCGCGCGAACTGTCTATCGCAGCTGATTCTCGAATATTCACGCTGGAAAGCAGCGTCTCTCATGCTTTTCCTCCTACGACAGTCATACGTTCGATTTTTACGTCATTTGACTCAATTGTTTTTAAAATTACAATTTGTTTTTAATGATTTATTAAATTTTATATGAAAGTGTTCGATCGCCTGTAATGAATCCACCGTGACATTTGAGAAAATTTGGTTCCCTTGTTTCTCATCTGCAACAAAAACGTATGTGCAGCGAGCATTTACAGAGGAACGCCTTGCATCCGGCTTCGAGGCGCCGACGTTGGCCAGGTCAGGTTTTATCTTCGCGGAATGATACGTGACGTCGGATCTGTCTGTCGTCCCTCTTCGTCCTCCGTTCTACCCTTCCTTTCTCAGCGTGTGGGCAGAGCAAGAACCCTAAGAGCGTTCGCGTTATGAATTACAGATTGGCTTGTGCGTACGTATCGGCCGGACGCACCGCGGGTAACGCATACCTGCGTCCGTCGCAAAGAGCTCGAGGTTTCTCCGCGTCGCGTCGCGGACAGAGATCAAGAGAGAGAGCGAGAGAGAGAGAGAGAGAGAGAGAGAGATCGTAAGACTGGAAAGAAGAGAAGAGAAACGATCAAGTGAGCAGCAGGTTGCAGGTCGTTCGAAGGGGTGAAGGAACCGCTGTCGGGCTGCCTATTCTCGTCTGTCGTCCTCGGGGAAGACGGTGTGTGTATAGAGAGGAAGAAGGTGAAACGACAGAGAGAAGACGGCCGTGGGGAAAGAGATGGGACGAACAGACTCGCGTACATGTACATATATATATGTATATACGCGCACACGAGAAAAAAATATACGTAAATATATAGTATATACATATATACTTGTATATATAGGTATATAGTACTCGCCGGGATACGTCACCCGATTAATTTGTTGTTAGCAAACAGGTTGGCAAACTGCGAGCGGATGCTGGCTCGAGCACAAATAAAGGAGCCTCCATTTATTAAGCCGGCAATAAAATAGCGCTCCCTCGTTCTTCGTTTCTCCGCGGCTCTTCCTTCCTTCTCTCGCTCGTTCAGGGTCCGTGGGTGGAACGCTAAGAAAGGAGGAAGGGGGTTTTACGGCGGCTACGGAGCAAGGGCACAGCCGGGGAACCAGGACTGATTTATGCGAAAATCGGGGGACTCTCAGCCAGGATCCACGAGCCGGAGGTGCACTGCGTGGAAGTAATGCCCTGCTACAGCGGCGGAGCGAGTTAATCCACCCCAAAGTCTGTCGGGAAGCCACACGAGGAAGTATCCCGACGAGAGTCGAGTTGTCTAGACTCCTGAGGGGATCTATAAATAGACCGATTAGCCGTTTGATTTATCGATTTCCTTTTTCGAGTCGCGTCAGTCGCTCGATATTATCGCGCTAAAACTTCGCCTACATTCTGAAGTTGGCTTTGGAATTTGAGATACCGTGAATGAAAATTTACGGTTTAGATAGATCACACACGCATAAAACATAAAGATTTCCCAACTCAAGTTACCCAAATGTATTATTAGAAGACTGATCGGATCGCGATAATTTTTTATACCTCGAGCGATCACGAGGCAAACACGTCGCTCTCAAAATTCTATTTACAAATCTCTAAATTTCTCTCGCGTCCGTCAACTGGTCACAGTCGAATTTGTTTTGTTAGCGATCATGCGCGTGTCTTATCACGATTTCGAGGTCGCGGCGTCATGCGGGTTCAAGACGAACGACTTCATTCTGAGAAACGAGTGATCCAACGGCATATATCCGAGGCTTCGTGAAACGGCGAGGAATAATGAGGGCGAGAGCGAGGAGGAGGAAGGAGGAATATCATTTCCAATGGTAGTGGATACCTATATGTACGTTCCGTCGCTTCGGGCGGGCACGTCCCCGGCTTACACACCAACGGGGGCACCATGGAAACGAAGCGGCCGGGGTCCCATGCTGCGCTAGGAAGCATATATCCTCCGCTATCTAAATAATTATCGCGGCCATTACCATCACGTGGCGTTGTCCGGTGGAACCAACGACGCGACGTAGCGCCCCACGCTGTATTACGGCCAAGAATATTATGTATTGGTCGCTGTGTATACGTTGTGTAAGCTTGTGTGTGTACGTGAGCGCGCGCGAGTGTACATATATCGAAATGACGGAGCTACCGTGTACGAGCACGAATATGATGCACCTACCGCTGTTCGGCGGTACCCGATGGCCGAGAAAGACGGATCCGGTGGAGAAGAATGAGAACAGGAAGAGAACGCGCCTTATTATTCTCTATAGCGCTTCTTGACTTCCAGCCGCGTCGCGAGACGAACCTTCCTCTCGCGGCTTTATTGATCACGCCACTTATACCGACATGTGTCGCGATACTTATCGTGCGTCGTGTATACGCATACCGCGCGCCCATGTCCGGCCGTTACTGATGCGCGCCCGACTATCAGGATCCTTGAATGAAGGCGCTTTGCAGTGCGAAGTAGGGCTCATTTTTCCGCGAGACACTTTTCGAGATCCGAGATTACTCCGTTCCGCTCTCTTCCGGATATGTTCTAGATTTTTCTCATAACCAGTAAAGCGAAGCTAACTTAAACAACTTTTTATTCAAACTATTATAAATATATTCACACAGTATGATACACTAATAAGAATTGTTTTAAAAAGTACTATAGCTATCGTAATTTACTTAATAAAAATTAACATAAAACTCAACGTTTTATAATAAAGATAAAACATAAAGTACATCGTGAAATCGTTAACAATGTAATAAAAAAATAAAAAAATAATCTAAACAAAAGGCAATTTCTGTAGTCAGAAATAATTGAATTTTAAAATACATAGTCTAACTATAGTTCCATCGATGTTAGCTAAAATATTGTTTTATAACTAACAGCCTGTAAATAAAATTGCAACATGAACATTAAGATACAAAGATGTTTTTCGGGTTTGAACCGCGTTAGTGTCATTCTTATACAGACGTTTCGTGAACATTTCAGCTCACTTCATCAGGGTTTAAAGAGCAACTTGATACTCATCGAAATGTTCACGAAAACGTCGGTATAAGAATGACACTAACGCCATTCAAACCCGAAGAACATCTTTGTATGTTAATACAACACACCGCGAAAGCATCAAATATCATGAACATTAAGGTTTAAATTACACTAATGACTTGTGTTTAAAAAACTTTCCTAGTTTTTATTAATCACTATAATTACCACATATAAACAAAGATCTAATAATTTTATTTTTGATGCAAAAAAAAAAACATATTCGCTCGTTGACGGTCGGACGCAGACAGCGTATGCAGCGCAGTAGTCTCTGTCAGTATTTTTGCAATATTGTTTAGCAAATATTTTCATAAACTTTATTCACACACACAGATCGTTAACTCATTATCAGCTAAACAATACCTTCGTGATAACTTTTCACTGTCGAGATGTATCTATTTTATTATTTTTGGAAATAATACCATAAAGTACTCAAAGGAAGTTACAAAGAATGTAAATGGAAGAGAATGATCATATAGAATCTCGTTACCGGAGGTTTACCACCGACGAAGCGATGTCATAGGTTAAAAGAGAAAGAGGAGAACTAAGAAGAAAACGAGAGACCCGAGGGCAAACGCGTTTAAGAACGCGCTTCTGCAAGAGCAGCACCAAAACCGCTCCCTGCTTTTCGCTACCAGAGAGGCTGACTGGCTCCCTCTCGGCTCGAGGGTAAAGGCACCGCCAATTAGCTCGAAATAATGAACGCATTTCGGCGTCTTTTGTTTTGCTTCCGTTCGCCGCCTCCTAGCTAGCTAACGGAGCTCGCGAGCATGGCATCACAATGGAGAGGAGAGACTCGGTGTTTCAGAAATTTACCTTGCACACACCGGCGACGACGACGACGACGACGACGCGGGAACGTTACATAACTCTACCTGCGTCGACGGTGAATAGCACAAAACATGCTTTACCTATACCGATTCTTCGGGAACTAAATTATTATTATTATCTCTGCGATATGGCGAGATGTTACGTTACCTCGCGGAAAATTTTTGACTATTCAGGTGGCAAATGATGATGAAGAGATGATGTTCTAACGAAGAAACAAGACTCGCGCGAAATTACCGCGTAATAGAAAACATGCGAACAGAAAACATGGAAACAGAAAAATATAAGAGAACAACATTAACATCAAGATTTTTTACATTTATTAGTAGCAAATTACGAAAAATATATGTAGATAAATAAATATGGGTTTTTTTATTAGAAATATTTTGGAAAAATTCCCTCAAGTGCAACATAACAAACAACAAAACAGTAAATAAATCAAATAAATTAAATAAATCAAAATAACAAAAATGGTAAACAAAAAGGAAAGACAAATACGAGAAATGAGTATATAGAAATAAATATTAATTGTGAAATAAAAGAAAAAATAATAATAAATAAAGAATAAAAATTAAATAAATTAACAATAAGAACAATAACAGGAGGAAAAAGTGAACAATCATCAGACGTTAAAAGAAAATCATACATATGTAAAAAGAGGACAATCATACATATGTAAAAAGAGAAAGCAAGAGAAAGACAGAGAAAAGAAAGAGGAGAGCGCGTAGAAAACTTAAAAAATACGTCATATTTTGTGGAATTTGAAGCTTTATACTTTGTCTTTATAATATCTGCCAACCTATGTAATTATCACAGCATGAATAATCTGTGGCGGTATCTTACGAGAAACGTTTTCTAAATACGAAAACACACACGGATTCCCAATCACCGCGGCGATTGAGAGCTACTTCACCGGTTTGGCTAACCCGTGCTTCGGATATTCCGCGTGCAATTCGTATGTAGCAACGGGACGTGGGAGAGGAAAAAAGGGCACGTAAAAGCGCACGAGAGAAAGAGAAAAAGAGCGAGAAGGACAGAACGCGATCTCCTGAGAGGGCAAAAAGCAAGCGGCGCGATCGAGTGAGAACGATTCAATCAGGAGGCACATAAATCTCCTCCCCGCGGACACTCCGAAACCCGGTCTCCCCCGATATATGTATATACCGATGTGGATCCCTTCTTTCTTTCCACAATCTACCGGCCAAGAGACCGCGCTGTTCGCGTCGTTCTTCCTCTCTGTTTTCCTCTTGTTCACTCTCTTCGCCCATCTCGCTCCACGCTCCACGAATCCCTCCGCCCCGCGCCGTGCCCCGTGGTATTAATTATGCGCCGTGTGCGCTCGCGGGCATTCTGCAGCCGGTACCAGTATTTGCGCCATTGTTAATCCGCGCTCTTCTCCGTCTGCTACAGTTTCGTTTGCTCTCTTGTTTTACCCCCTTGCAACTTCCACGTCTCTCTCGTAACCGTTCGCATCGGCACATCTTCTTTTTACCAGGCGCGCTTTGACGCAGCGGCGCGCCCGTCGGCGGCGGCGGCGTCTTGCGTCGTCGCTTACTACGATTCGACATCGTCGTTGTCGTCGTCCTCGTTGTCGTCGTTCCCGTTCGCGAGTTAATTTCGCCGCCGGCAAAACGTGAGGCTCGTTTCGTCGTATTCGCAACGTCGAGTCAAAGAGAATTAATCAACATGTAGAATTTTACGTTTCTTTATTTTTTGTTTTAAAATATTGCACACCGTCAGATAAATATTATATTTAATACTTAGATATGATGGCAAGCTAAAAATTATCATCGCGTAGATATTTCTAAAATAATTCCCAAGTTATATGCGCTACCGTAAGCATCATATCTCTCGACGATATTCCATTTTCTTTGCGCGAGTCGAGATGCATGATTTCCTCGGTGAAAGTATCGCGATATGCTCTTTCGTAAATTACACAAACGTAGCGTCCCCAATCTCGGCGAAAGATCACAAATAACGTGTTCTCTTTGAGAAACGGGTATTTTTGGGTGTTCGCGGGAACGCGCGCAGTTTTGACTTTACTGGTGGCTGCTAACGGTTTCCGAATTCCTTCCACGATCTCTCGTCGCGATTACGAAAGCGCTTCACAACCAAGAGATATACACGTTCCCGCTGGAATATAATCAACGTCAAGGGTGCGTCCTTAGTACATCACTGCCACGTACAATTATGTCAGCGATGACGCGGCCGCGCGACCGGCAGAAGAAAGAAATGACGGAGATAGTTCGGGTCGCGCGGCATTAAAGTGTCAGCGGTCGCAGTTCATTTAAATCCCGAGATATCCGCGCGGTCGTTCCTCGCAAGCACATGCGGCCGCGCACGGATCGCGACGGTTTTAAAGTGCCGAGGGCCTGGGCTGATATTGGAATCCGTTCATCGCCCATGTGTTACATTCTTGCGCGACTTTATTTATCGCTCGCTCTAAATTTTTGCGAATAAAACAGAATTAAAATGCCTTAAAAAATTACACATCTTAAACAGATAAAAATTGATATAGATTGGAAACATTTCGATTTGTTGGAATACGGTTTGAATTATGATACCGAAAGTATTTCTCAACCTTGCGTCGCTTATTGAAAAGCCGTTTTCCTATGTTTTCGTTATGTAATATCCGCGGTTTTGATAGGGTATCCCGTTTACCAGGAAATTGCGCACAGCACTGTAATCCAAGCTTATCGAAACACGTCCGGAACATCATAATCGTCAGCTCTCATAAAAAAAAAAAAAAAAAGTCGGCGCGTCGCGAGAAGAGTAGCGTTTTCCCGCTCCATGACGACTGTTGTACCAGCGCGGTGGCACTTGTGGCGCCGTTAATTTACAGCGAGTTATACCCGAGTGGAAAGCATCCAGTGGCGCTTTTTCAGGGATGATTGATTCAATTGCATCCGCGTGCCGGGCGCACGAAACGTTACTCTTCTCGTCGAGGACCCTGCTAACCCCGTTATTATTTCCTGCGGCTGTGCGGTCTGTGTTTTTCGTCCCCGCGGCACGGCTCCGCTGTAAACGCCGTTTAAATAAATGGTACTTTTAAACCGATATATTATGCGCCGTCGCCGTCCCGCGCTCTCGCTCGCTCTTTTCACGTCGCGTTTTCATTCTTCGCGCTCGTTGCACGTTGTTGCATTCATTCCGGGCCGGGGGAGTGATGGACTGCCGGGCGCGCATACGGGTGACTGATTCTCTGAGTGCACGGAGTGCGTACTCTTTGCACGAGGAAGAGACAGGAAAGGGAGGAAGGAAGAATACAAAGTGTCACGGCCGCAAGTGGATGTTTTGACAGCGAGTCACGCTAATCGGTCTTTCCACTTTGGTCGTCTACCACCCGATGCCTAAGTGCGGCCGCGCTGATCGCCGGGAACAAATGCGCGTGTCATTTGAATCGGCGTGACAT
The DNA here is from genome assembly GCA_014839585.1 of Pseudomyrmex concolor. NCBI lineage: Eukaryota > Metazoa > Arthropoda > Insecta > Hymenoptera > Formicidae > Pseudomyrmex > Pseudomyrmex concolor. The sequence goes on along the minus strand of QVOB01002011.1, from coordinate 2,458 downwards.
TGCGGGATGGATGAAGATAGTAATGTTGCGGAGAAAGCAATTATAGCACACTTCGCGAAATACAGCAAACCGCACTGAACAGCTTGCTGAGTGATACTTTCAACTGATTTTCAGAACGTGAACATACTCGAGAGAGTGAATTGTAGCGACTACGAAGAAATCCTTCACTGTGTTTCATAAAACATAAAATTAATTCACGTCTGCGTAAAATGTAAAATGTTTCAGAAATGTAACAATCGTGTCGAATGGTAATTCATCGTTTAAGAGAACGGATGTCCGTGTTGGTGCAGTTTTATCCAACATGTCCCGTGAGGTTGTGTAAATATTACATTAGCATTTTCACGCTCTTCGCGCGCAGGTTGCGATTTATGATTTCGTTTTATTTTACGAACTGTCCTCTATGTTATTACATTACTATCGTTTTCACAATGTTGTTACAGTTGATGCGATTTCTTGTAGTTCTCTAATTAATTCTGCTTCAAAAATAATCACGCGCCGTCTCAGGTCGAGGAATTTTCGACCGCCGTCGCAAGCGCGCGCATATACAGAGGTATATGTATTTTGAATTCTGACCGCGATGGTTGACGGGTGCTGGTGACGAGAGGATTACGCGTTTGTTTGCGGGCCATCGTGGCGATGATACGTAGGAAGAAAAAACGAAAAAGAAGGAGCGAGACGCGCGGGGCGCACGGCGAAAACGGGGGAAGACGGCTGTGCCGCAAGAATGTTGAGCCCGGAACAGCGACGAGACACGCGGCGACACGTGTAGGTTGGAAGCAAAATATATAGAGATACCCAAAAGCACGCGAATGTTCTTTGCCTCGACCCAATCTCTCTTTCTTTCTTTTTCTCTCTCTCTCTCTCTCTCTCTCTCTCTTGCAGGCGCGCGCTCATCTCTCTTTTCCTTCGTCGTCGGTCCCGCGACGAAGTGCCCCGCCTCGGTTTTCCAGCTGCGCGACTTTCGTCAACGTGACGGCGGCGGCCCACCCTCGGCGCCCGTCGGGCATTCCCCGCAAAAAAGCTCGTCCCTTCGCGCACATAATGGCTCACGCTGGCCACGTTCTCTGTGGGGAGCGTTTTTTCGACGGGGAACGAAGTCGCGCGACGACGCAGAAGAACGAGAATCCGAGAGTCGAAACGAGTCTTCTTCCGCCGCGAATGATATCACTGGTTTCCGCCTACGAACGAAATTCCTCTCCCAACGGGCCAACTGTGTCTTTGTACGTCGCGCGGGTCAAGAGAAATTGGCTCGTTCCCGCCGTGTATCCCGGTTCTGAACTCGTCGTGCCGCGATCCTATCGGGATGTCGCGCAGACAGATCGAAGAATTGCACGGAACTCGTACGGAAGTTGCTACAACGATAGAATGTCACGGCACGCGTAGGAGACGTGTCTGAAAAATTATCGGCTATCTCGGATAACACGCCGCGGTGTGGAACACGAGAGAGATTGATGTTACTCGATCCATCTAATAGAATTCAATAACACATTAAAGCGATTCTATCAAGATAGAAATTCCCAAGTTGCTCGATATCTATAGCTTTATTTCTTTGAAACCTCGGAACAAGCTGGCAAGAAGCGAAAACAATTAGGTATAAACGTGACTTTCCCCCAATGATGGATGTCGAGAGAGATACATGGTACATATTTTTCAACACTCGTGAGCTTGAAAGTCAGACGAGTAAGCGGGGAACGAAGACTCGCAAGGCGCGTTGGAGAAGCGTCGAGGCGCGGCATCACTAATTGGGTGGTGCCGTTGACGAGAGAAGAGAAGAGACTCGGGAGGTTGGTCGGAGTAGTTCATCACCGAGTGAATTGGCGATGTAGCGGTCATAGCGTGAATCCCGGTCGTTCCATCACTGCTAAGAGGTCCCGGTGTTTCTCGTCTAAAGTGCGCGTCGCCTCCTCCTCGTCGCTTCCTCACCGCCGTCGACGGGTCTCTCTCTCTCTTACTTCACAAACGGACGCGGGGCAACCTCTTTTCGTCGACTCTTTCCAAAAAGACGGCACGGTCCCCGCGCGCGTATAGACGCGAGAAGACAGGGTGCTTAATGGCGACGATTACTCAACGGATCGAATGGGCTGCGCGCGGTTTCTCTCGCGCGCTCGCGCCACAATCTCCGAGCGTAACGAAATACCAAAATAACGTCACCAATAAATATACCGGACGCGATGTTACCGGGCTCTTCGTCGGATCCCGCCTCGTCGCTTCTATCCGTACGAAACGTTACCGCCGGCTGGCGGTCTGACGAACGGCTCCAGAATTAACCGGCTCGTTGCCGCGGTTTCACGAAAACGCGCTTTGAAAAACCGATTGTGCGTCTAATCTCTTTCGTGTATTTTTTAAATACATTTATACAAAAATAACATTTTGCACTTTAAGCGCTTCGCAGCAAGTAATCGTCTATATGCAACCATTCGACACTCTGCACTCGGAGGAAGCTTAACAATTTCTCAAA
>QVOB01002008.1:0-14423 GCA_014839585.1 Pseudomyrmex concolor | reverse complement strand
GAAACGCTGTCTCTGGATCTTGAGACGCCGCCAGAATCTCCAAGATCCGAATGATTTGCGGGTGTCCCGACGTGAAAGGCCAATAAAGGATGTTTGGCGGGGAGAAAAGAGAAGGGAGGGGCGGAGGGTACAACCGCATTCGACTTTCCACATAGAGTCCGCGGGAGAGTGATACACGAACGCGCGCGTGCACACAAGTACAGCGAGGAGGTTCCTCGCCAAATCTCTCCTAAGCAAACAGCCGCGCGCGGCAGGTTAGATTTGTTTTCCAGATTAATGCACGGTTAAACTAGCGGAGAGGTTACCCCTTTCCTTTCGCTCCTTGCCATTTGCCGCTCTTGTAACTCGGGCGCGCGCGCGCGCTCCAACTAAACTATAATTCTTGTCCGTATCTCGTCGTAAGAGCGTTTAATTAATACGGTCTAGCGGCGCGGGGGCTATTTCCACGAAATCTCGTAATCTATAGCGCGCTCTCGTGTCGCGCGAGCGGGCGTAATAACGTTTTAAGCGTATCGTCCCACCTCGTACAACCTTGTTAGTAGCCGGCCGCGCGTAATTTCGCGAGCGACACGCTACACGGTCAGCCCGCAGCAATACGCTTTTTCGCGAGGCGCACGAGAGACCGCCTCGCGTTTCTTTCTTTCTTTCTCTCTCTCTTTCGCTTCCTCTCTCTCTCCTGGTTTCTCTTAAGTCGAATTAAAGTCGCGCTCGTTTCGGCCCCCGAGCGAAACTGCGTAAGATTGGAAGCACACACTCCCGAGCGCACTTAACATAAATTATCCGACATCCTGAGAACATTGACTCGAGTGATATTTGCTGCTTCCACGCGAAGATACGATTACGATACTCGAAGAAGCTAGGCAAGGGTTTTTCCTTTTTTTTTTTTTTTTTTTTATCGTTAGCAAGGGATCGTTGTGAAAAATGGATAGAGGGTCGCCCGGACCTTCACGACCCCGGCAAAGGGTTAAAAAGAAGGGACCTAAACGCGTTGCGGTCTACGAGGCTAAACAAGCTGTCTGGTTACGTTCGTTATCTATATCATTGCTAAACATGAAGAAAGGTCTTTATCTCTGATTTACTTCTTGTCGTCGTCTAATTTCCTACCAACATTAACATGTCACTTCGCGATGAGAATCTTGTCTATAGCCTGGTTGTAATTGAGTTGATATAACGTTGTGGCATTAAATTTCCTAGCAACTGTGTGTTACTTGTGGACTTCGCAAAACTTGCTTCGAGCAACCAATAAACGCAACTAGCCGTATATAACCCAGATTACGCTGAAAGCGGCGGATTAACTGGGTCCCTTAGTCTACTAGCTCGGAAAGAGGCAACGCGGCGATGCGCGTTCGTGAAGTTTCGCGACGCCGCGAGCGTTAAGCAACCTTGCGCTATATCGTTGCTACGCTGCCGCGAGGAGTTCAAGAAATCCACGCTTGTGGGAAAACGTAGACTATAGATATAGAATGTTGCGCCTTGAGCAGATGCAAAGAACCGTGGTGTAGCAAAGACGTCGGACGATGTTGCTTCGCGCAGGTCGGAGAGAGAGAAAGAGAGAAAGAAAGAGAAAGAGAGGGAGAATGAGAGGATGATGCGGTTGCCGCGTTGGAGGTGGCGGCGACGTGATGGTAGCGGAGAGGTAGAGACGAGGAACGATATACAACGCTGCTGGAGGTTAATGCCGCGATCCGGTTCAGGGGGCAGCCTCGGTGCCTGAAAACAAGACCTTCCTGCTTGCCTGCTTGCTCGCCTGTCGGTCGACGCCAAGTCGAGACTGCGTTATTGCGTTTTCGGATCAGTATCTTGCTCAACCTCGTGTTAATAAGTGAAATCAGACTGTACATTATATAGGTTTTGAATAAATAAAATACTCGACAAAAAATTGAACCCAGAAAAAAAAACATGAAGATAATTTTGCTGTAAGACAAACTTTGTTTCTCATGTTTTTGTCGATCATGTATGACAATTTCGATATTTATGTAATTATTGATCGACGTGTGTGATGTATGATTAAAAACCTTGACGTAATAATGACGGTGAAAAGGTGTCGGACCCGTCACAAACGTTTGATTTCACTCGGCCGTCGCCGTTTTTCGAGGAAGATCGGAAGGTCGCGTATATGCAGCTGTTAACTTTTGAAAGCTGCCGTGACTGGCATGGCGTCTCGACGATGGAAGTTGGTCGGCTAATAGGGAAAATTGTTGATCGTCGGTCGCGACAGAGCGACAGGTGCGGTCCGCCACCTCCGGTCAGACCTTCGTCGGCTGGACGAGGTTACCTCGGTTCGTGGTTTCCCGCCGTCAAGGCCTCTTAAAGATGGTTTTCGTCCTCGAGTTTATTACTCGAATACCGTGCGTTTATGCCGTCGCTCGTCTCCCTTGGGTGTGTTCGTTGACCCGTAGCGGAGAAGCGGTCGAGTTAACGCGAAGCGAAGCGCGTGAGACGGACGGCGCGAGCATCGAAAGACAGTAATTGGACTAAACGCCTTTGCTCGGTGTAAAATACTCGAAGAGAAAGAGAGAAAACTCTCAACTTTGGAGAATCGAAAAATCAGTCGGTGTGAAAGCGATTCGGAGAACGTTCGAAGTTTCAAAGATTAAAAATTTCTGTAGCTAAAAGATAAAATGACTTTCTGTAGAATATTTTATAAAAAGTACATTTTCAACCATCACATTTTTATCGTCGATTTTTGACAATGTCAGAGTTGAATTCACGCAAAGTTGATGAGACGCCGTCGTGTGTCATAATTTTCAATTATATACGAAGAAAAGTTGTTTTAAAATCGTGAGCAACCTTGCTACTCTGTACAAAACAGCGACTGCTAAGTTAACTGATTTTCTTCTAAATGTCAGTGGTTGAACAAGTCTCTTCGTAAGATATGTAAGAGAGAGAGAGAGTGAGAGAGAGAGAGAAAGAGATCGTGAAAAAAAATCCTATCGGTCGAGGAACACGAACGGATCTGAACGCGTCGGTCCATCGTTCATCTCGTCGGCTGCTGACGGCCGCGAGTGGGGACAGCGGAAAGACGGGGTTAAACGATGTCAACTCCGGTATTTAACAACATGCACGGACGACGAGAGCCGGCTCTTGACTCGTGTCAAGGGCCTGGGGTCTCGATCGCGGTAATGACTTTATGAGCGGCATCAGTCACCGTGCGCGCAATATTTGCGGATGCCGATATCGTCGATTGAGAAAAGCTTGAATGAAAGAGAAAGAGAGAGAGAGAGAGAGAGAGAGAGAGAGAGAGAAACTGTACTTTTAATTAAGCTTTTAATAAAACGTGCTTCAATGTCAAGAGGATATTTATGTGACGACCACAGTCACATTTTCTTACGTGCGATCATATCGGATAAAAACAAATTTGCAATAAAATTAAGAGACAGGAGAAAAGAAACAATCTTGTTCTGCCGCTCAATAAAATATATTTTTCAATACTGAGACGATGAGATTCTTCAAGCGAATATACGCGCGGATAAATCCCGCGGAGTAGAGCCTGTCGAGATAGCGACGTCGTCGTTCGTGGATTTAACCACGAAGCGAAGAGCGCGGCGTAGTACGCAGCTTAATTTTAAAGAGTGTATGTAATTCGCGTGAGTTTTCGAGACATCGAGTGCGTATTTACAGTCACGAGTTCGCGGCGCAGAGAGTCGAAGGGCAGAGGAAAAGCTCGATTTACTTGGTACTGTATCGCCTGTTGAACTTGGACGTTTAAAATTACCCTGCTTAACGACACCGTAATTGCATGGCCGCGATCCGTGGGAACAGAATGATGGCGGATCTCTTGGCGGGATCGCCGCGCAGGCCATTTGCGAATCTACGATTTCCACGACGGAATCTCCGCGATGATGCCACTTCGATCGCGGCGTAATGACTCCTCCGCGCGAGTCGGAAACATGCCGAATGATACGCGTAAACATAGCTTCCGCGTTGATAATCGAATAATCCCGCGGAGCATCGCGCCGCAATTTGAAAACTTTAAAAGATCATCAAGTTCAAGACACACCAAACGTAAAAAAAAAAAAAAAAAAAAAATTATCTCGCAAAAACCGAGTCAATTGCTATTATCCGCAAAAATCGATTAAAACGATTATTTCGCAATAAAATACAATTATTAGCTTCAGATATTAGAAATTACGTTTGTAACTTATTTACACGAATAATGAGAGCAATTATAAAAAGAGAATAACGGAGAGACGACAAAAATCAGGATGTGTGCTCGAATCACCTTCATTTGCATCAATAATTTAAGGTTACTGACGATTTCTCTCTCGCGGCGATGAGGGTTCAATCAGCTAATTAAGAAGAAGAAGACCGTTTAATGGTCTTTATAAGCGCGGGTCTGAGATCCCAGGCGCGCCGCGATCGATATATTCCCGTCTCACGTCGTTCATTTCCTCCTAAAATCCGGTTAATAACATCTTTCCTTCTTGGCAACGACTCTCTCTCGTATTTCTGTCCGATCTTGGCATCGATCGAGATTACCGGATGTTTTTTTTTTTTTTTTTTTTTTTTTTTTTATCACTCAATGGCTTTCCCGCGTCTACGCACGGAATAAACTTCTCTTCATATTAACAAGCACAATGAGGAAGATACAGCATCTCTCGGTGACGCGAGATGCAGCGGCGGCGGCATAAAGACCTCCACGGACGCGACGAGAAAGATCGCAGCATCGATTGCACGGCTGGTAAGGTCAGAGACCCGCGATCTGGTTGGCAGGCCATGTGTACCGACCCCAGTCGCTCCTCTAAAACAATACCACGCAACCGCATGTGCATCTGTGCATGAGAATAGTGGTGGCCGGTGCGAATCGCTCCGCGAATCATCCGCGAAATGAGGAATTCTTTTATTTCTTCTGGCAGGCGCGTTCTTTTTACCGAAGAGAAAACTGTCTCCGTGCGAGCATCTGTGAATCATTTCCGTGTTGCCTTCCATACCTCGCGCAATTTCCATTTCGCCGCGCGGGAGAAAAACTCGCGATCGCAGAATTATATATAATACAAACCTTGTGGTTCACGGAATTTATAATACATAAAAAGGTCAGAGGAAATGCTTTCCATTTAGTCACGAGAACCTCGAAAAAGCTGTACTCGTGGTCGTGGATGAAATAAAACGCGACCGGCAGTCTCGCCAATGCAGCCTCGTACGTGTTGCATAAAACATTGATATCTCGATCGGAAAATACGTTTACGCGATGCGGTTTCGCGTGACCGCTAACACGCGTGTAAAAAGACTCGGGGGAGGGGAAGGAGAGAGGCGCGGTTTTACAGCGCGGAACTGTAATTTCAACCGGTAACTCCGTCAGATGCGCGAACCGCGTTATTAGCTCTCGAGAGATTTTAGGTAGAAATAGAGAAGTCTCTTTCTCTCTCTTTCTCTCTCTCTCTCTCTCTTTCTCCCCCTCTCTTTGGCTAGAGAGAAAGAAAGCTATATAGTGAGGTAACGTTGGTAGTCTCGACAGGGCGCATGCCTCGGTTCGTAGGGTTTTACGATCCGTGTAATCGATGCTGCGATCAGAGTGCGCGGAGAGGTCTTACGTTGCACCTTCCGCGCGCGCTGCCCACGAATGGCTTCGTTGTGCTTGTTAATCCCCGCTGCAAATCTTATCGTTAGACAATTTCAGCGCAGGAAGCCCTTTATCGGCTTAGAAGGTCTCTCGCGGCTGCTCCGGGAGTATCCGAGACTTCGGAATAATGGTCATCTCGGGGATATTAACTGCTTACGAAACTATCCAGCTGCCGCGAACAGCGAAGCAGATAAAGAGAGAGATTCAATGTCTCGAGGTTTTGCGTAGAAAAATTCTCAGGTTTTCAACATTTACAAAATATCTTGTGTGATAAGAAATTTTTTTTTTTACAAACTATTATCTTTTTTACAATTAGGAGTTACATGTATAAAAATATTAAATTACAATGTCTTGTTTTTTTTTAAATAAGATAATTTTATTGACATCGCGCTTTTTACTCGTTTTATTTTTTCTTTTTATTATCTTCAATATTAAATAACACACGAATACTTTAATGCATTTTAACTTCAAGTTCTTGCTTCAAAGGCACGCACAGTTTAGATCGACTTTTGCTCGTTTAAATATTCACGCTCTATTAAGCCGCACCGTTTCATCAGCAAAATGAAGCTTTATTGATCTCGAGTATCTTGCCTTTTCCATTCGCTTTTCGAGAGCTACGACTTATCTCGCGCGCCACGTTTACCTTGATGTTTCTGGCATCGCTTTTGAAAACCATGATAGACAGACTATACACAACGAGAATCTCTATGTAGTTTCTTTCTTTCTTTCTCTCTCTCTCTCTCTTTCTCTATTTGTATGCATGAGAAAGAGAAGAAGAAGAAAGAGAGTGAGTTTGTTATCCGTTCGATATTTAACTTCAGTAAAAGCGATTCGTTACTCGGGAACGGCGGGATTCATATAAACGGAATGTTGGCATGTTTCGCTTCGCGCGAGAGACCCACCGTGAAAACCGTGGGTGTTGGTCACGCTTTGAAGTGGCTCTTTTTCTTATCGATTCGTCGCGGATGCAGCGCGCGAAGGCGCATCGATGCGAAATACAAACGGACGACCAAGGCCGGTGGGCTCTCCTCGGTAAGGCGGGATGAGTATTACGGTGGCCATAAAGCGAAGTCCTTGAGCGTTATACTGCCGTGAAAGAAGCTCGAAAAAAAAAAGAAAGAAAGAAAGCACACGTATGACTAACAATTATTGCTAATGGGAAAACCGGAGGATTGTATGTTAATGTCCGTCGTTTTCACTCTCGACTGCAGTCAAATCACGGAATCTTTTAACGAGAGACACGCCGAGTTCTTTCTTTCTTTCGTCTCGACCTCGTCACTCATGCGGATCTCTCTCTGAACATGAAAAAGAAAACGCCGTTCCACCTGGAAATATTCATCTCTTTGAATCCACAAGTACTGAATTACCGGATTCATAGAGAAACTTTTTTTCAGGTTTTGAGTGGGACCCTCGAAATACGAAAACGTGTGTAATAACTTTCGAAACGTTGCGTAAGATATCGAAGATATCGAAGATTTCTCGCGCGCTCAACTTTTCGTTGATAACGAAGTTAAACGCGGCGCACGTCAATTGTTGATTTCGCGCAAACAGAATTTTCTGCAAAATAAAAATGTGACATAAATTTGACATTTGATTTGATTGGCTAACTAAACAACAATATATGAGATCTTCGCGCAATGCTAAGCCGCGCCTATTTTGCTAATGCTAACAAACTGGGTCGTCGATTAAACTTGATGTGCGGCAGCCGTGCCGCAATTCACGGCGATTTTTATGCACGCACCCGTTGTTGCGAATGGCAACAACGTCGTTAGTTGACTAATAGGAGCGAAGCCTCGTCCTGTGAGAGATTTTTCTCCGAGGTATCATTCTTGTAATGTGACCGGTGAAACCAAATTCAATCCAATATTTGTACGTAGATCTTTTGTCTTTTAATAAAAAAAAAAAAACAGAATCATTTTACAGAAAAGAAAAATTGTATTATTCAAAATTTGTCAATGTTTACTTTGAACCGATATTTGATCGTTTGGAAAAGATATATATCGGAATAGCTTTATCGAGGGGATTTCGATGCGAGGAAACGTCGATGTTCCGTCGATGCGGCGTCGGTTTTCAAACCGAGAGGAAGCAGAACGATTGGCCAAGAGCGTACGTACATACGTACATACGTACGTAGAATAGCTATCGAGGAAACGCGTAGGAAGATCGATAGGTACTACGGCCGCGTAAACACGTCCACGTGTACACGCACAAACTCCTCGATATTTTATCGCAGGTGCGAGCAAACGCGGATCAACACGGGCGCGTACACGCCGCGCGTTTTGCGCGCGCTCTCTCTCTCTCTCCCTCTCTCTCTCGACATCGCGAGAGGTAACGTGCGCATGGTTGTGGATTCAAAGTCTCTAAATCATATTTTATGCAACGTTACCTCGCCGATACTCTACCGATAGTCGTAAATGCGGTCGAAACCTTCGCGTTTCACACATCGATATGGCCTTTAAAGACGGGTTTCGCAGCCTTTCGCGCTCGATCGCGTTTTGACGTATGGAGACGAGACGATCGCGAGAACGCGAGAACCGCAGTCAGAGATAGAGACGTTTATTGCGGTGAGGTTAACGCGCGCGTTGCTCGCCACGAGGAAACGACTTCGTAGCGATGCCAGATTTCTAGTTTAGACGACGAGCGTAAAACTATGAATAGCAATGCTCATTCTCTTCCTACTTAACATGTATCATCATGCGTGTCAATTGCGCAAAACCTGAAGCGAAGCTCTACGGAACAGAATTCTCTTCCTATGTTTATTTTGAAATAAGCAACACGACAGGAAGGAAAATTCGAAATAAAGAACTTCCGAAAAATTTTGATAAATGTAATTCTTAAGTAAGAAAGTGTTTTTTTTTTAAACTCTGAGAAATTTTTTGTCAGTTCTTCACAATATAAAATTCTCTAATAATGTCGCGTTAACATACATATAGCTCGTGGGATAACGTACATATAGCCCGCTTCCGAGAAGAGAGACCTTGTGCGTAAGATTTTCTCTATTTTTTGTTTTCGGGTTTCGCGTGATCTTTGAGAATGCCTCTATCGTGATAGGTCATTGCTTAACCGCTCTTACAAGATACGATCGACGGAGGAACGTCCTACGGTGCTTTAACAATAGGCGCTGAAAGTACATTCGACACCTTCGTTGTTACGTAAATCAAATCTTACGGCCGATAATCGTGCTTATACATCCATACACGATTGGTACCATCCGGTTCGATGATACCAAAACGGGCGGACGTTTATATCTCACCGGTTTAGAGAAAATGTTACGGGTGAGAGAGCGCCTCTCTCGTTATTACGATAATCGCCGATCTTGTCAATCATTTTGCAGAAACATCGTATTTATTCAAAGTTAAGCGCTCATCTTTGTGATATATCTCTTCGTAGTTTCGGTGTAACTTACATTTAAGAAATCCGATTGTTTCAGGAAAATTATTAATAGCGCGATGACATTTAGCCAATTGACATTTTGACAATTGTTTATCAAATTCCTTATCTCGGAGATATTTTAGAAATTGTTTCTTTCTCTTTCATATTTTACTTTATTTTAGGAAAATAAAATATTACTTGTATTTATTTTCAAAATTCTTTCTCTTTCATGTTTTATTTTATTATAAAATAAAATATTTTCTTCTATTACAAAATAAATCTAAACAGAATTTTCGCGTCTCGAATGGGATTGTAGGTCGAAATCGGTGATATCTGGAGGATGATCGCGGATCGAAGGGAATTCTTCCGTGCGTGACCGGATCGTGTCATGCGTAAGCGAGAGTGCATTTCACGGCGATTGGTAGACGCGTCGAGCGATGCACATACAATACATACGTCCGCACGTTGTTGAAATTGACGTCGCGATAAAGTTTTACTGCTTTCCCGATAACCACGAGTTACAAAGCCGCGCGCGATAAGGCAAGGTCGGTAACCGACCCTTCCTCTCCCATTCCTGATACGTCGCTGTAATAACGCCGTACGTACGTGACACACGTATGCGAGCGAAGCGTGTGTATCCGCCACCTTGTCTCGTTAGAAAACACACCGGCGGCGATCGAGAGTCTAGCGGAGCAGAAATTATTTCTATCGGAATATGACGCGTATCAAAAAGATGCGTCATGCTGATTAACTTTTACGATAATATCTACTTCACTCTCTAATCTTTGAATCGTATCTTATCTATCTTCCAAGGTTATTGTTGACCGTTGATTGTTTGTTAGAGAGAGTACATTTATACAAATAATAAATATACGACACGAATAGAGATAATGTAAAAAAAAAAGAAAAAATGTTTTCAAAGCGATCTTTAAATACACACGTTTATTATATTTTTACAATTTAAATTGAGAAAAACAATGAGGCAACTATGTCATCCCCGTCATTACAGCTCTTCGTCATCCCTCGCGGAATGATTAACGTTACATAACCCCCGCCTCATCACAGATGATCGCGGCGAATTGTAGTCGCGACGACAATAGCGTCGTATGAAAGCGAGATTTATGGGATTGCACATGCTTACGGTAAATCTCCGGCAAACATCACGGCGAAGAGATACGGCGCCGGATACATAGAACATAGCCGCGCATAACGTGTAAGTCGCGCGCTTCTCTTCGCGCTGCGATCTGTTCTCTTCGTTCTCTCCGAAATTCTCTCTCTCTCTCTCTCTCTCTTCTTCCCACCCATCTTTCCCATAAATTCAATAATTTCGTCGTCCGCAAATACCGCGCCCCCGGCAAAGCCTCCCGTTTTCGCACGCCGTTCACGTAGCGACTGTTCTCCGCGCGCGACTCTTCGATCGACGTCGCCTCTCTCGTCGAAACCGATAGACGAGAAAGCGTTCCGGCGAAATCGCTGTACCGTTCTGTTCGCCAAAGCCGCGGCATGTCGAAATTATCGCGTTGGCACGTGCCGCGATTTCGCGATAAGCCCGCGCTGCGACTGTCTGACTCGCGTGAGTTAAGAGCCGATCATGCGTTCGGTTTCGCGATCGGATCAACGCCAATAATCCTTCGCGAGCCTGGCATCTCTCAGTTACGACTAAAGCGATAACGGAGACTTTATTTCCGACCAGAAATTATAAAACAGAATGTAATCAGTAACTGGTCAATTTTTCTGATCATTATTTCGCAAAATTAGGAATCGTTTTATAAAAACGCTTGTTTGATCAGTTTCTAGCCATTTTCGGTTAGTTTAAAAATATAAATATGAACAATATCGTGAAATATGTAGCTAACTAAACACGTAGATATAATTCAATACATTCTCTCAATATTTGTTCGTCAATTAAAATTTATCTGAAAAAACCGTGCGTGGAACATTCGATGAGGGAATTCGAACCGCGGGCCCCGGGCTTTTCCAAATCAATAGCACTTATACATTAAACCACATATTACTTCTCAAATATCTATATTTAATATCTATATTTAAAAAATATCTATATTTAATTTTTACTGCATTTTAACAAAGAGACACTTCACAAAACTACGACCAGTTTTTTTCCAACATTTTTTTATTCCGGTCGGTGTTATTATTCTTCATCCAATCAATTCTTTTTCCTTAACATGTGTTACTTCACGTCTTCAGATATCTAAGAGAAGAAAAAAGAACAGAGACTGCCGGTATATCTATTTAATAAATAATACACAGAACGTAAGAAAAATTGCAGTCCATTAGGCTGCTTTGAAATTAATTGATAGAGCATGAAAGATCCGAAGATTTACGCCGCGGCCGAGTGTGTGCCGAGGGATTCGACAAAAGATTAAAGGTAGTGACGTATCACGGGGGGAAGATCGAGGTCCTGGTTTAATATTGACATTACGTGCCAGCCTCTTTGTACATACAATGTGTATGTCGGAATGACACACATGTTCGCGCGTGACCCAAGGGGGCAGCGCGAGAGCAAACACGTTCGCACGTCTCTAATCTACAGGATGCGCCCGAACATACCGGAGAGACTAAAAAGCCCGACCGCGCCTTCGGCAGGCCGCTGGTAATTCCTGGAAAATCCTCAACGGTTACATCTCTTTCGTGTTTTTCTCAATTGGTACGACGACAAGCTTCTGAATTTTCAAAGAATACTTCGCCTCTTCTCTCACGGTTTAAAATTGAAATAATTTCGTTTAGCTCAACTCTCCATTATAGTCGCCAAATAATTTTATTCACGTTTTTTTTTTTTTTTCATATATTCTGAATTCAATTACTTGTGTCAGTTCCGCTTTCGTCAAATCTTCGCCAATGCGAGAATAAACGCGATGGAGCCGAATGACCGATCGGTCGAATTAATTTATTAGATGAAGGTATGAACGAGGAAAGGGCGAACTTGTGTGTGGTATGCGGGTAGAAGAAGTGACGCGTATTCGGGCGGAATTTCATATTGATTGTTATATGATTTTGCTGCGGTCGGCAGAAGGGGCGCCGACACCCCCGCTGCTCGTTGGCCGAATCAGAAATACTAAAATAATGTCGTTGGTGGTCATCGACGTTATTGCCGGTGATTTGTCTCCCCGGGATCCCGCCGGGTTGGCCCCGAATATACCCAAGATCCGCTCCAAGACAAATTCCTGGCGCAACGATATTTCATGATTGTCTGAGTCAGATCGTCCCGAAAAATCCGGGCGCGCTGGAAATTACAGGGATGCTACGCGTATATTTTCGCTTATACCGTTAAATATGACGCGCATTGAATTATTGTGTATCTGCACGTAGTGCTGTACAAAAATACACGCGGGGGGAAAAGAGAGAGAAAAAGAAAAAGCAGCTTTTCGCAATAAACTTTTATTTACTACGGACTACGTGTGTCTCTGTTGAGACATTTTGCGCGGGCGAAATAAATTCGATTAACATTTCAAAAAAACAACATGAAGCTATAAATATTGATTACATTATAACGTCAAGCCGCAGAGCGTGTTGCGCGCGCGAATATTTCTTACTTCTTTAATAACAAATGCCGGAACTGCGACACATATATTACGAGTCGTCGCGACGCTACGATATGATTTCCGCCTCGTCGTTACGTCGCCACATATTCGGCCAGCAGCAGCGCGAACGAATTAACTCGACCAATCCGCGCAAGGAGAGAATTGTTTCGTTTTCTTTCCGGAAACTCATATTCGACGATACGTGACCTCACGGTCGCCACGGTTTTGTAGATGTAGGAAGGGGAGAGAGGAGAACCTCGTTTGTTAGGTGCCGCTCGTTACAACCGAGCCATAAAACGTCGGTCTTAATTAAGAGATGTTAATTTCAGCGACTTAATCTGCCGATTCGATGCGAAAAACTCACTTTCAATTTTGCTTTTTTCACCCGTCGACGGCAAAATTGAGGAATGCATTAAGCTAAACCCGTTCTGTCTCTTTTTCTCTCCGGTATATACTTGCATATTCAATTATTCGTCGTGTCGCGCGTAACGTGAGACCGGAGATAAATCGTCTTTATAGACCTGGCACGCGTTATGGTCTGGAAAGTCCCGAACAAAATCTTCCGCGCACTTCCCACGAGATCGTGTCTCTCGTAACAGTTAAGTGCAGTTGCAACGGTAGTTGCATTAGTTAACTCGGTTCGGTCGGTGGTCATCTCTATGTTTCTTGGCGGTAACTTTCGAGGGGCTAGGTACGCCCTTGCGATTCCAGTTTAATCTGAATTAATAGATACAAGAGAGAGAGAGAGAGAGAGAGAGAGAGAGAGAGAGAGAGAGTTCTCGTACCTTTATCCAGACGTACTGTTATCACGGGAGAGATAAACCGTGATTTATTACTTCTTTAGAAAATTGGTTAATAAATTTTGTTTCTAGATATATTTCAAATTTAAGAAACTCTGAAAGAGCGCGCGCATTAGTGTGATACCAACGCTTTTTGTTAATGGCTTTCTGTTAATTTCCTAAATTACCGGCTTCTGTCGGTCGAGAGCTATTATTCGGGACTCGCGCAACTTCGTGATCCCTCAATCGCCGACGTTGGAACTTCCACGAGCCGTAAAGAGGTTGGGGAGGTTGCGGATGATACGCTTCCGTCTCCTTTGACCGCGGGTCTTCTCTCCGAGAAGTCTCTATCGGGGCTTCCGCAGTCACGAAATACATGCCCGAGAGAGGTTCCATTAAAAGCTATTAGCCATTAAAGCGTCGAAATATTTTATGCGCAACGATGGGCGTACGGGGGCGTAGCGGATAGTTGTACAAGGCGCCCCTAAGTTACGACCGCCATCCGAACGAGCGCGGTGTGCGCGCGCGTTCGAAAACAAGGGAAAATCTAGGGCACTCCACCGACCCTTACGATCGATCTACGCAACCTCCGAGTACTTTTGATCCCATTCCGAGCGCGGTATTGCGCTCGGCCACTTACGCTCGACCGCCGCCGCTCTTTTGAGATAACCGACAAATGTCGACAAAATACGCGCGCATAGGCGTAAACACGAACAAAATCTCGCAAGCGTTGAATTCGTAAATTCGCGTTTTCAAATCTTTTTTTTACCGAGTTGAATGTTTCGTTGGGTTTACTCGAGATTTTTACTCGGTCGTGCACACATGCACATCTGCATTTTCTTTTCGCGAACAGCAACGACGGTAAGAGATTATTTTTTTTCCGATCGATTATATATATGAAAGAAATGCGCTTGCAATTCCCAGGCCACACGCAGGTTGCACAACGCGGGAGTTAAAAAAACACATCGAGATTCTTTTTCTGAGCGGGTCGCGCGGGGCGGGGAAAGAAAAACGATGTGTGTGTGCGCGCTCTGTTCTCGTCTTGGAAATTACGAGCAGAGCCAGCGGGCGGATTGTGAGCCTAAATAAATAATGTCGAGCCTTAAACCTCGCTTTCCACCCTTCGGCCCGGCCGAAACGTTGCTTACACTTTCCATTCGCGCGAACGCGCGT
>QVOB01001990.1:0-25380 GCA_014839585.1 Pseudomyrmex concolor | reverse complement strand
ATATATATATATAATATATATATATATATATATATATATATATATATATATATATATAAAAAGAGAAATGTATTGTGCTTTTTATTTGTCGTGCAGTGATTCTTATAAAACTTCCTACTTGAAATACACACTACCTTACTATTACACAAATTATAATACTCTCTCACACTCTTTCTCTCTCATTAGCGTGAATTCTCGTCATTATGCACGTGACGTGTGTACAGCAGAGAGTGAACTCTATACTATATTGTAATGCTCATCGCTCCCATTGTTAGAAGACTCAGCCGCAAATGAGAAAAAGGGCCATTTCTTTTTTTTTTTTTCTAGTGAATATTTACAAATTTTTTTACACACGTCTCATGTTTCTTTTGTTATTTATTAAGTAATAGATGGATAAAAACAAGAATGGTACTTTCTGTCTCTCTTTTCTGGCTGTTCTTTTCGCATCGTTCTTTATTGCAGCGGGCATTCCAGTATAGCGCACAGTTCACTAATGTATCAGATGAGAAAATTATCTAATTTAAAGGAAAAAAAACGCCGATTGAATTGGATTGTTCAAAGCGCGTGTATGTATAACGGTTGAATGTATTTGTTAACGGTCGTCTCAGAACTACAGGCGTGAAAGTTTTTACTACTTAGCAAAAATGATAATGCCTTGTGTCTAAAGTGCTGAATATTCGTGTATGTGACGGCGCGAGGTGAGGAGAGCAATGAGATGATTGAGAACACAAAATATATATATATATATATATATATATATATATACCTATAAAAAAAAAGGGCGAGTGGAAAATTATGATTATGTAAGTCTTAGATAAGAGTGAGTCGTCCAATGTGTGTCCGATATTATATCTAGACCGAAAAAAAAGAGGTTGTTTATATACATAATATAAAGAGAGCTAAAATCAGAGATCTTGGTGAGGAAAGATGGACAATGTGTGTGGGATTTGTTTGGTAGTGAGATTGTGCATTCTTCGTAAGTCTGTAAATTGTTAAATTGATCTGACACAGAGAGACTGTAGTTTAAGACAACTTTTAACAGACACTGGAACCGCGTCTAGCTTATCGCTGAGGCACGAATGTTGGCGCTTTATAGTTCGCTAAGATGCGCGCAAAAATATTTTTCAGGGATAATTAAAGTTTTTTCTCTCTTCTTCTAATAATAATACAAACCAATAAAACTAGAGTAAAGAGGACTTAACACAGAGGACGTAAATCTAATATCATTGATCGCGTATGATGAACAAGTAAAGTCAATTGATCAGCTCGAACATTCGTGCGTGAGTCTTCACGATTTGTGGGATCTACGTAGTCTGACAATTCGTACAAAGTTCTTGTAGCATGTGCAATTGTTGTTTAACGGAAAGAGCACAGAATCAATGTTCTATTAAACACAAATTCTTGAAAAACGAGATGAGAAAATGATAAATTTCGTATCTAATGAAACGATATAAATTTCTAAATTGTCAGGCCACGTATTTCACAAGTTGTCGTTTTAAACACAGCGATGCCTACAATATCGTAGACATCTCTCTCTCTTCGTGATCCCCTCAATTAATTAACGCGTAGGAAACATGTGTTTTGCGTGCGATCAGAATGCTCACTGCTCAAAGAATGCCTTGCAGAGAAAATGATTTGGAAATGATCTACGAAAAGTGTGTAAATACGGATTAATGTGTAAACCTTTTAGTATCGCTCATGAAATGTAACGAATTTTATTGTAGAGTTAGTAGATTCTCTGTAAATCGCCCAATATTGTTGTGTCCCTCCTAAGTGGAGAAAGAGAGAAAGAAAAAATGAAGTTACACATGATAAGTCCGATACGTGTGTCGTGAAACGTTGTCGTGTTGTGAGAATGTTGATTGATTTGTTCGTCGTCGTTGTTGGAGGGTGATTTTGAGACGCGCGTCGAGAAGAAGAGACACGTGGTGAGAAAAACCCGCGCGAATATCCGGCGTTCTTTTACACTTTTGAAATACAAAACGAGAATGAATATGAAGAGAATTTGACCGTCGAAAATTTTTTACGAGTACGCGATGATGATCTCACGATTTGTGTACGTGCGTTGCGTTTATCTCCGCAATTCGTGCCGGCGACCTTACCGTGAAATTAGAAAAACATTTTCCGAGTTCAGCGCGGTGAGAAAAAAAAAATACTCATTGCTCTTCGTAACGTTCTCCGTTGATTGTAGTGTATGTTAAAATTATGCCGAGAATAAAAAATCCAAGCACCGCGAGGTATTACACATTTGTTCACATGTCTTTGAATGCGAACCAGTACATAAAAATCACGTACGCACATTTATATCCATTTCGGTACTAGCATCAATTCTCACAGCATTATGTTTTTTCTTGGAATCGAGTCTGTACATTAATTGATTTTTTTAATTTAAGTTTTTAGAGATAAAAAAGTTAGATATATGCGCGCGTCGTTCTGCAGTGTCAGAGCAGCCTAGCGTATTTTTTTTTATTAGTTTAGAATTATCACATGTGAGAAAAGTTTTTAATTTATTTTGCGTAAGTAACAAATAGTTGCGCGACATTCTCTTCAAAGAAGTTACTCTCAAAGTTTATTTATCGTATGTATGTGAACTCACAATTTTATTCTCAATTATCAACACATTTAAGAAGCACAAAGTTGCGCGTTTAGTTAGAAGTGACTTGGTCTCGCGATAAAGAGACTTTTTGAACTGTAAATAAAATTGTAAAAGTGAGTGAAAGAGAGTTTGAAAGGTAATGTGACAGAGAGAGCATCGGTAACTGGACTTTCGGTGATGACTGAAGACGATAACCGAAGAAATCCGCTGAGCTTCAAAACAGGTGATTGACATTATTTCTCTTTCATAACGGTTTTACATCATCAAACGATCACTTGTCAGCGGTACTTTGACTTTTCGCAACTTGTCGACAGAACATTTTTTTGTCCATTTCATCGATATCTTGTTTTTCTCTCTCTAATACTTCCTTTTTCTAGCTCATCGATCGTACGTAGACACTACTACTAATGTTTAAGAGCTTACAAGCTTTGTAAGAAAAGTTGTTTAATATGACAAGGCTTTGATATATGAGTTTGCTCGATGATTTTTGACATTTTTGTTGTCCTCGATCTTTCTCGTTCCTTGTACCTCAGAGAACGAAGAATCGTCGAGGAACTTCTTGCAACATAGTGTTATCGCTTTGCTGCGAAGTTTGGTTTTTTTTTTTTTTTTTTTTTTTTTTTTTTTTTTTTTTTTTTTTTTTTTTTTTTTTTTTTTTGACGTTTGACAACACGTCATCACACAAACTCGTTCAGTCTCGTGGCCGGTAAATTTAACAATTCTCGCAGATATCACCGGCGAATGACAAGATTCCAGGCCTTACCTTATTGCACACTTGTTATCCTATCAAGCCAAGGAGTTAAGACAACTTCGAGAAATGAATATATGTTTTGTAGTTTGAGAAAGAATCTCTCACACATACACACTGCGGCGGTTATTTCTTCTCAAGTTCACACCACGTTCAGGAATACAGTAAGATCACTCATCGAGACACCCAGTGTTCCAAGTTGTGGAATGTTAGTACTTTTAGTTAGTCTCCGAGGACCCGGTGTACAACCGGATACTAATCCTGTACGAATTCTGTTCAACAGCCTGGATGAATTATATGTGATGCTTGATGTCCGTGAACGTACCTCTTGGATGGACACGAAGTGTTGAGACAAGTTGATGCAAGTGGAAAGACCGAAAGAGCGAGCGAGCGAGAGCGAAAGAAAGAGAGATGAAAGGAAATGAGAGAGGGAGAGAGAGAGAGAGAGCGAGAGAGCGAGAGAGAGGGAGAGAAAGAGAGGGAGAGAGAGAGAGAGGAGTAAATATTTTTGCAGGAGAATAGAATTTTCGTGGAATGGTGATGATGATATGATGATGATGATGATGATGATAATGGTGATGGTGATGATGATAATGATAATAATGGTGATGATGGTGATGATGATGATGGTGATGCACTGCGCCAAGAGAAGTTGCTAGAGAAGTGTGGAGCGAGTGCTTTTTTGAAAGCGTGGGGAAGTTTTTTTCGTAAGCGTGTAAAAAAAAAAAAAAAAAAAAAAAACCTAATGACTCGGCTGAATAGTTTAAATGTTTCATCGCCGGTTTTAGTTTCAGATTGCGAGAGCGTGTGTTGCGATCGGCGGTGGTTGACCGTCGTGATTGATTCGTGCTTGCTCTCGCGAAAAGAGAGACATAACTCCTGAGAGGCAGACGCAATTATGTTTGACAAACAGAAAATCTGCAAATCTCGAGAGAAAAAGAGAGATGAGAGAAACCCAATAATAAGTGCCAAAGGACAGTGTAATTAAAGTAATTATAAATACATTAGCACATTATATATACATAAATATATATATATAATTTTTTTTTTTTGAGAGAATATTTACACATACTTGAATTTAATTTGATTATACATATATATATATAACACAATAAATTTTGTTATGTGTAATAATGTCATGTGTGTATACATTTATTGTTACTTAACAACCATGTAAATCGTGTCGGAATAGATTGAAACATGTTTATTTGGACTTACGCACTTTGGTGTGCGCTTGTTATAATTGTTAAATAAATTGTAATTTTATACGTACTCTTTTTCATAGTTGTGTATAGTTTGCTCCTCATAGTATATAACACGACTACATACTTCCTCTATTAACGTGATAATATACCTCCTTCATTAATTTTCATTTGACAAATTTTATGTTTCAGATTCGGTATTCATATTTGCAGCGTATCGATCTTCGTATGTGAAGATTGTCAGTTTAAACGAGAGAAGGGAGAATGACTTGAAGAAAGTACTCTGTCAAGAAATTAATAGCAAGAAAATCTATTAAGTAAAGAACAGATGCATATTATATATATATACAATAATATATATATATATATATATATAGATACTATATCGGGAAACATATTATTTCTTTATTTAAAACTCACATTTGCTTTGTATAAAATATAAATAAAGAATATTATAATAGTGTTTAATAAATTTTTTTCTTACTACGCGCTTAGACAATATATTCAGTTTATGTAATTGTAAATATACATACAAAGTTCTGCGTTAAAAGAAACTGTTTATACCAGTTTACTACACATTGAAGGCGTAAACTCTTGCTTTACTACGCATTAGAGAAGTAAACTTATTTTTGCCTCATTTTTTGCTTTGAGATAGTTTGATACAAGATACCGACATCTACCAAGATGCGGAAGAAACTTTAAAAATAGCGACTACTGTTGTCGACACAAGTCAAGTTATTCGCCAAAGATAACGTTAGCGAAGACTCGAACCTTCATGAAAAATGTCCTGATACTGGCCAGAGTGTGATTTGTATCCTGACTAAATTAGAAATCTTCGGCAAGTTGGAGAGTTTCAAGAGTGGATGTCGATGGTGCCTCGCTCGGGTGATTCAAGGTAAGTCACCGAAGACGTCGTCGCGGTGACACCTCTCGGCACTTTTCGGTTCCTTCGTTTCTTCGGTGACTTTACAAACGACAGAGAGGTATATCCATCCACGGTAGTGGTGGTAGTGTGATGGTGATGGTGGTAGTGGTGGCGGTGTGTGAGTTGGCCGAGGTGTGTGTGCGCCTAATCCATCGATTAACGGGAACACAAAATAAGATGCAACGTCGTCTGGCCGCTGTTACTCGCCGCGCGTCTCGTCGTGTCGTGGTGCCGATGACAGCGAGCACGACCGCGTGCAAACCCGTTGGGCGTAAAGGCGCTATGGAAAAATGGTAAAGCAGCAGCGACTCAGTGTCCTCGTCCACTGGGAAGTATGGGTGCGCAAACGCTGGAGATCCTGAGGCAAGGCGTCTGGGCGAGCCTAACTGGCGGCTGGTTTCACGATCCGCATCTCGATGTTTTTTCCAACATCTTCCACCTTTACATCTGGCTATTCTTGCTCTGTCTGCCGTTTACGATTTATCTGGTAAAAGGGGAACACCATTTGCACTCTTTTCTGTCCGTGTTTACACGGTCGTTTTTGCCAAAAGTTGCATAAATCAATTTTCTCGATACGTCTGTCAAAGTGGATAATCAAATTTCCCAATATCGTTGATCAAGATCAACGAGATTTTTTTTTTTAATCTCAGTCTGTAATATCTAGATACATGATTTAATCTATCAGCTGATTTCTGACGTTTTGCACTCTTATTTAGGCTAGTTTTAAAATTTAAATCAGTTGGGTGAGAACAATTTTTTTTATTTCAGTTTTTTCCACCTACGTTGTATGTCTGGTTAGCATATTGCTCAACATTCCTCACCGTTTTTGGAACAATCAAGTATGTGAATCATGCTCTTCATTGTCTGTATGACACCACCGAACGCACTGTAGAATCTTACGAAACTATCAGTCAGCAGAAGTCAGAGAGTCAGAAGAGACAAGACTCGTTTGATAAGTTTTGGAAAGGATTGGAAGATCCGGGAGTCCAGACTTTTGAACTGAGAGTTTTAAATGGTATGTGTTGGATTTATACTCTGATGGATTATCAACAGTATTGAAGCGAATATTGAATAAAATCTTTTGTATATAAACAACAACTGTGCGAAAAACAACACACATATGCAAATGGCTGATTTATCAAGTCAAACAAATTTCAGAATCTTTCAAGATAGATACGTAATTAAAAAATTCGTCTTATAATAATCACTGCGTGTTTTGTTTATTAAAAATTTGTCTCACTAGGTAAAACTTGTTTGGACGACATACTACCTGTGGCGTGCTCATCACGTAATAACTCATTTGTAGAACCGAATGTACAGAATGCCGATGCTGATAGTATAACATCCGAGTACAATCGAGACAAACCCAATTCAACAATCGACTTGAAAGTGGAAATACATAGAAAAAACAGTTCGGAGAGTTCGGAAGAGACGCAGCAGCTTAGTAAACCAACGATAAACAACGTAAACGTGCAAGAGGCTGAATCAGTTTGTGCACAGTATCACGAGCCGCGTGTTAAGAGTTTCACAAAAGGTAATCGATCGTTTTATTAATGGTGCGTGTGTGTGTGTGTGCGCGCGCGTGGGCGCGAATTATAATAATAGATTAACCTGATCCGAATGTTTTTATTAATGTGTTGTTTCTTCGTTAGAAGGAAGAAAACTGAGGCGACAAAAATGCGTGATAATAGCAGACAAAGATCGACCGCGGTTACGTAATTTGTGTCGAAATGAATCCGACGATTCGAGAAATCGACATACGAAACAGAGCAGCCTAGGTAAAACGGGATCGGAAAGCCAGATAAAACAAACTAGTTCGCTAGAATTGGAGAATCCGAGCGACGATTATGCGTACTGGAAATCGAATCAAAGTGTCCGCAACTTCAATTCCATACCGATGGAAAGGCTCAACTTTAATTCTATACCAATAGAAACACTGATTAACGGTCATCCGCAGAGCTTAGAAATCATATCAAAGAAAGGAGACGCAGACAATAACAAGATCTCGTCTCATCCTCAATCGTTGGAGGTAAAATCTCTCCGGAGATTATTTTATATGTAAATCTTCGCGTGTAGTTCGCTCTAACAAATTTACTCTGTGAATAACGTTCGAAATCTCAAGCAAGAGATAAATTATTGCATCTATCAATTTCAAGGTTATCAACAAAAAACCACATCAACAACTGGTACATCCACAAAGTCTTGAGACAATTGGTGCTACCAGTAAACACATAAGTAGTACCGACGACAATAATCTGCCTCTTCATCCGCAAAGCCTCGAAACAATCAATACTAAAAAGGTATGGACGAGTTAACTTCGCTTTCGCTCTCTGTTTCTCGTTTTATATTTTGTATAAATGTATATTAAAACAATCTACATTTAAAAAGATTTTACCACAAAACACACTGAAGAGAAACCAGCTACAGCTGTTGCCGTATCTTAGTTACGGATCGGAAATAGTGCATCCGATAGCAGAGCAGAGCGACGAACAATTCGCCAACGAGAATTCAGGAGGATACAGTTTGCGAGACTCGTACAGCCCGTTGCTTACGCGAAAAAACATAAATGACGCAAACGGCCCATCCAACACCCGAGACAGAAGTCTCAGCGCTGGCAGATTTGAAGACAGATTTACGAGGTACTATTTGATACTTACTCTGTGTGTATGTGCGTGTAAAAAAAAAAAAAAAACTAATAAAGCAAAATTAACGAAATCTTGAAATTGAAAACGATATGATAATTTAATAAAACCAATTTTTTGATCGATTTTTTTTGTGAAGTTATACTATGCGTTATCTTTAAGATTTAACGACGACAACGGGATGGATAACAACTCAGCGAATTCCCGAGTTGCTTTGCTCGACATGCTCGAAGAGTCGAAATGCGGGGTGAAAAGAAAGTACAGCAACGCGAGCCAGAGCAGTCACGAATTCTCGGACGGGGAGAGAAACAAAGAAACACGACTGGATAAAACCGGAAATATCGAAGATCCGCCCAACTCGGGAAGCGTGGTCGGGATAGATTGGTTGTTCGGCTGCTCGGAAAACGGAGATTGTCCGTTGGATCTGAGAACGAGTAAGAATAGTAATAGGTTCAGTTATAAGAATCCGTGCTCTCATAGTTAAAAAACAAGAGATCTGATTTTTGTTTTTTTTTTTTTTTTTTTCAATTTATTTGTCGCTGTGTGTGCAAAGCTTATGTATACTATTATGTTTCTCTAATTCTTGCTACCAGTATTTTGGACTTTCACTCACTCCGATGATACGGATACGTCAGAAAGCCTACAGACGGCTAGTACAGATTGTAAGTTGGACGCACTACAGAGATAAAGTCTACATTTCTAATCGCACATTTGAGCAGACACTTTTTTTTTGTTTTTTAAGTCAAACAACGAAAGCTTCTCTGAATACTTTCACGCGACACTTGAAAATCATATGTATCTCGCATTTGGCAGCGCTTTATGTGGCTTTGCGCATGACTTTCTATCCGTGAACGTGATATGATGATACAATCTAGTTTAATATCTCATGTAGCATCGATGACAAGTTGTAAAATCAAAATGTAAATACATGATCTTACGCTGATTTGAATAGATCTTCACACCAAAGATCCCGATTCGGGATCGTCAAGTACAACGACCCTCAGCATCGAGAACGAGGTGAAGCGGAAGTTGCTGCCACAACCGGAGGACAACACTACCAAACGCCTCCAAGGAGCGATTCCCAAACAAAGCCGTCCAAAACCTGCCGCATCGGATACCCCGGATGACAATATCGCCTCACTGAGCGCCGAGCAGCAGCGTGAAAATCTCAAACGTTACTTCGAAGTGCGACGGGAGAGAGCTAGGAGACGAAGTGACAAAATTGAGCAGACGAGTGGTTCGAACAACGAGTTGAGCACGTTGTTGCCGAATCCGCCGGTTCCGTCGCTCGCCGCGTTACTCAACAATTCCGGTCGAGAACTGCCGGGTCAGTCGAACGTCGCTTCGTCCGAAGTGCAATTAAACCGCAGCACCGAAAATCGGAATAGTCGCACTAGGTACGGACGATTGAAGGCCAACAGAAGACACGGCGGACAGCGCAGCAACAACAACAATGTCGCGGTTGCCACGACAATACGGCCGTGTGACATCCACGACAATGCGACGGTGCGATATCCGATTGTCAATCCGTGGACTGCGCTGATTTCGAGTATTATGAGCGGAACAGCCGCCGAGTGTCGCATTACCAATCAGAGTTGCGCAACGGAGGAAGCGGTAAACTACATTCGCGACGATTTCGGCCGTGTGCTGGCGCTTAACGAAAAAGCTGTGGACGCAGCGGCGGCTGCGACAACAACGACGGCACCGGCGACAGTGACGGCGACGGCGACGACGACGACGACAGCGACAACGATAGCGACAACAACGACGACGACGCAGATACATCCTTACGATTCGCAGATACATCCGCACGAACTGATGAACTTTCTATTGCGTCAGCAGCTCGACACGAACTGGAGACTGGCCGATTCGTTGAATAATAGCTATAGCAGTCTGTCGATCAACTCAGCCGGGTTGACGGTAATAATCGACACGCCACCGGTGCTGTCGCCAGTGCTGTCGAGTCCCACGAGCAATCAGACCAAAACACAGAATTCACCACCATCGAATTTGATCTCGTCGAACACCGGCAGCTCGAATCAGTGTACACTAGGCGAAAATTCGGAACGTGAGCAGAACAATCAAGCAGTTTTGACCTCATATCCCATACATCGGACGAACAGGCTTCGCAGACAAGCTCTGCAGAGCATGATCGAAGATCTGACCCAGTACGAAGCGGAGACCAACAACCGCATGCTAACGTTGCGTAGAAATCAACAAGAACCTGACATGGACACCAGTCATATATCGTGGAACGGCTTTGTTGGTAGCTTTGCGCGCAGATTGGATTGGTTGAACGCCGGTCACTCGCGGAATAAACCTTACTACAAGTGGAAGATTGGCAAGCTGCCGTACATCAAAGTGAGCTTGGATCGTCTAGCGCTGATGGCCTTGCTCGATCGCAATTTAACCGTGTTCGAGGCCATTATCTCCACCCTGTTGGCGAGTGTAGTCGCGGGATTGGGTCTCTTGCTGCTCCAACAGGGTTTCTACCGAGACATCTTCGCGTTTATGTTCTGCTTCGTAACAGCCGGATGTCAGTACACGTTGCTGAAATCGGTTCAACCCGATGCCGCGTCGCCCACGCACGGCTTCAATCGCATCATAGTGTTCTCCAGGCCGGCGTACTACATTCTGTGCTCGAGCCTGATTCTCATCATCAACGAAGCATTGAAGAACTTTAAATCGTCCGACTTTCGGATTTACGGTTTGCGCGTCGCCGATTACGACGTTGTAACGCAAGTGCGAAACATTTTGTTAATATTTCTCCTGTGCTTTCCGATTATGTTCTCGTTGGGATTGTTTCCGCAGATAAATACGTTTCTCATGTACATTTGCGAACACTTGGACATTCATCTGTTTGGCGGCACCGCGACAACCGGTCTTGTGTCGTCGTTATACTGCCTTTGTCGCAGCGTGGTCGCCGTTCTTCTTCTTTACGGATTCGCGTACGGCGCCCTGCTCGAACCCAAGTCCTCGCAACACATTCTCTTTTCTATATTTCTCGGCATGCTCGTCGCGATATCCTATCATTTAAGCCGATCGTCTTCCGATCCTACCGTAATATGGGACATTCTCAAAGCGAATCTTTGGCCACCGGAGATAGGAGACAGATGCGCGGAGGAGGAGCAAGAGGCGAGAATCATCGAGAACACGCCGTCGCAGCACGATAACGCAGCAGCGGCAAGCTCCAAGAACAAGTCATCCGTCAGAAAGAAGGTTGAGAACGCGTCGTTGCAGCATGACACCGCAAGCTCCAAGACCAAGTCGTTGACCGTGAGAAACAAGAAGGCCGTGAAGATCAAAGTGCGCGAACAGATATTGGAGGCCGACTTGTTAGATCCGTTGCCAGAGAAGCTCCGTTCGACCGTGAACGCGAGATTGAAAAACGACGTGATAGTGTGCGCCGTGATCGGTACTTTGTCATTTGGGATTCATCGTACAACGGTGTTCACCGCCTTGCAACCGGAGCTCAATCCGATATTGTGGAGCATCGTGAGCTGTCTGGGTTTTGTTCTGCACTACATTGTGCCGCAGCTGCGCAAGCAGTGGCCGTGGCTGTGCCTGTCGAGACCTGTGTTGCGTAGCCACGAACACGAGCTATTTGAGGTGCGCGAACCGGTAAAAATCATGTGGTTCGAGAAGGCCTACGTGTATCTGTGCTTTCTCGAACGTAACGTGCTCTATCCGGTCGTCTTTCTAGGCGCGCTCACCGAGTACTCGCCGAAGATCGCCAACAAGTTCGGCGCGAGCGTGGGCGCCCTCATCATCACCGTGTGCGGCATCAAGTCCCTAAGATCAGCCTACTCGGACCCGTCCACTCGCTACCTCGTCCTCGTCTTCGCGGTGCTCTTCTTCCAGATGGACTTTAGTGAGCTGAGCGAGACTTTCCTGATAGACTACTTCGTTACGGGAATCGCGTTCGCCAAGATCTACGAACTTTTACTCAAGATCCGCTTCGTCGTCACTTACATCGCGCCCTGGCAGATCACCTGGGGCAGCGCGTTTCACGCTTTCGCACAACCATTCTCAGTGCCGCATTCGGCGATGCTCTTTCTCCAGGCCGGCATTTCGGCGATGCTCAGCACGCCCTTGAATCCCTTATTGGGAAGCGCGATATTCATCTCATCGTACGTACGGCCTGTCAAGTTTTGGGAAAGAGAGTACAAGACCCGAAGAGTCGACACCTCGAACACGCGCATGTCCTCGCATCTAGAGCGCAATCTAGGCGGCGACGACAACAATCTCAACTCGATATTTTACGAACAACTCACACGATCTCTTCAGCACAGTCTGTACGGCGATCTCGCGCTCGGTCGATGGGGCAACGTCGAGCAGGGAGACTGTTTTCTACTCGCGTCCGATTATTTAAACTGCCTGGTGCACGTAGTTCAGCTGGGCAACGGATTAGTGACGTTCCAGCTGAGAGGTCTTTTCGATTTTTTTTTTTTTTTTTTTTCCCAACAGAACTTTGACATTTTAATTATTTTTGTATTTTTTGCTTGTTTGTTCAGGTTGAAGCAATTTCCGAAGGTATCGAGGAAGACAACGATTGCTGTTGCTGCGAAATGGGTCATTTGTCGAATGTACTTAGCGTAAACGCGGCCTTCAGTCAACGCTGGCTCGCCTGGGAAGTCACGAGTGCCAAATACGTGCTCGAAGGTTACTCGATCTCTGACAATTCGGCGGTTTCTATGCTACAGGTGTTCGAGTTTCGTAAAATGCTCATTACTTACTACATCAAGAGTATTGTCTTTTACACCGCGAAGTCGCCCAAATTGAAACAGTGGCTGGAAAACTCGGACATTATCGACGCGCTTAAGCCGACGCTCGAAAAGAACTTCGTCGATCTCGATCCCATCTTCAATGCGAATATCGACTTGGACTTTGATTTTCGTGCTTGCGGCATCACGCGGAGCAGTTTCTGCAATGTTTATCTTGACTGGATACAATATTGCGTTGGTAAACAAGATAAGGTGATATATTAGCAACCCTCATACGTTATCTCGTCATCTTAATACCATAGAAAAACTTAATTTTAAATTATCACGTCAATGTGTCCACAAAGAGAGAAAAAAATTTATGTGATTGAAACAAAAAAAAAACCACTTGAAAAAGCTATTAAGGCGACGATATTATATTTTTGCAGAAACTTCACAATATATCTTCGAGATACATTTCACATTACATTGTGTGTTTTTTTTTTTCCAGTCGTTGGATAGATCGCGAGATTCGCTATTTGTGTCCTTATGTCTCTCACTGAGTCTGCTGGGAAGACGCGTGTTGGGCGCTGCATCTCATAACTCACTGTTGAGTGTGGAGTTTTTTCTTTACGGTCTACACGCGTTATTTAAAGGTACCGATGCACGGTTGTAATGATTGTGTTTTGTTAAAATCTATACTCTCAGTTTTTAAATTTGCAACAAAACTTTCTAAAAGCTTGATTCAATTTTGAAAAAAAAATATATATATTTAAAATTTTCAATTATTACAGGGGATTTTCGAATAACGTCACCTCGTGACGAGTGGGTGCTGCGCGATGTCGATTTGTTGCGCACCGTGGTCGCGAAGGGAATAAGAATGGCCTTGAAATTGCATCAAGATCATTTTATGAGTCCGGAGCAATACGCCGAATCGCCAGCGCTGTTCGAGGCTATTGAAAATCACGACCAGAACCTCGTCATCAGTCACGAAGCAGATCCACGTTGGCGAAATGCCGTCTTAAGTGGTGCGCCCAGTCTCTTGGCCTTCAGGTTTGCCCCTCTTCTGTTTTTTTGACTATCAGAAATATTTGTCAGAAAATGTGCGTCAACGTCGTCGAAATTTTCAGGCACGTACTTGCCGAAGATATAGACGAATACAAGGTGATAATGCTTAACAAACGTTACTTAAGCTTCCGTGTGATAAAGATGAACCGCGAATGCGTTCGCGGTCTCTGGGCTGGCCAGCAGCAGGAGCTGGTCTATTTGAGAAATAGAAATCCGGAACGCGGTTCGATACAGAACGCCAAACAGGCGTTGAGAAACATAATCAACAGTTCCTGCGACCAGCCGATCGGATATCCGATTTACGTCTCTCCGTTAACGACCAGCTACGCCGAGACTAACGAACAATTATGTTCGATAATCGGAGGATCGTTGACTTTCAGCACGATAAAGAGCACCGTGTTGAAACTGTTGTGCAGGTTCGCACTTGAAAACTACCACGTAATTAAATTTTTTAATCGAAATTGAAGCGATCTTTTAACACGTGCTTGGTTTTAGAATAAGAACAAAGTGTGGCCAAGGTTGTTCCTCGGGCGGCACTGGCTCTCAAGACGACGGAGGCTTTGGAAATGATGGAGTATACGCAATGACCACTTACAACATACAAACTGGTATTTTTTGTATTTATATTTACTTGGAGATTTTCATTGTTTTACTTTCGTATTTTATATTTTCTATGAAAATATCTCTCCCAGGCTATGCTCAATCGGGTCACAATACTTCTGGCTCGCAATCCATGGAGTCTGGCTGTCAACTAGGCGGTTCGACCGGACGGGGTTCCCTTGGTCGTGCCAACGCAAGCTCCTTCAGTGGTAACAGAGGTTCGTTTGTCTCCGCGATGAAACCAACCAGCTCGACACTCGCCAGTTTAGCCGGATTGCTCAGTAACAGCGAGAAAACGGAAACGAAGAGTGAGACGAGCAAAGAGGAAGTTTATCAGAGGGTTCGGGTAAGTATCGCAATGTAATGCGCATTTACAGAACTTGGCTCGGTTGCAAATCAATTTATTTGTACGTTCTGATCTGGTACACTAAGAAAGCAATTGAAAATATTTATTATGTTTTGAATCCAAAATAGATAATGGATCCTAATCAAGTATACGACGCAATCAATTTGGGTCGGCGCATAGACGTGATCTGGCCGGACGAAAGAATGAGACAGCAAGGCGGTCGTTCCGGCTGGCAACATTGGGTGCCGGAAAGAGGTATGGAGGGTTGCGTGGTTCATCGTTGGTCGCCGAACCATCGCGATCCAAATCGACGGTCGCACGTCGACAAGGTCATTCTGCTCGTCAAGATAGAGGACAAATACGTGCCGATAGCTGAGCAAGGCGTGCGGGATTTGGGAGCGGAAGTTTAGCATATTCCCGAAAGCAGCACAGAAACGTTAATATAGCTTTTATACGCTTTTTCCTCGACCCGCAAACTCGCGATAGCGCGTACTCATCAACGAGAGACGTAGAGTTAATTTCTAAAAAAAACAAAAAAAAACAAAAAAAACAAAAAGAGAACAAATTATGCATTAATGATATCGAACGCTAGTTTCCTACTTTCATGAAGTCAATACTCGCCATTAAGCGGACTAAATTAAGGGGATTCGGATCAACGACATGCTGAATCACATATAAATATTGTCACACAACTCGTTTTTCAATTGATGCTCTTTATTTGAGATATCAATGTATTCCATTTCTCTTGTAAAATTGTCTTTTAAAACTCTTAGTGTCTTTGTACGTTGTTGCCCCATTTTTATCAATTATTTTTATGTTGGATGTTTCGTCGGATACAATTCAATGGTATTTATCATAATCAAAGTTAATGTTCGCGTTTATCGCACTTTGATCCTCATTCTGAATCAACTCTTTCTGGATATTCGTTGTAGCTATTCTCGGATGTTGACAAAAAGTATAATTTTCTCTGTGAAATTTTATCGAATGTAGCTTTACATACACGAGATTCTTTTTTTATTTAACTAAAATTACAGCCATCTTTTAAGCGCGTTACAATTTTCTCACTTCTTCAACATGATTGATTATTCAAAATTGCTGCAGCGAATATCCAGGAGGCCTTAAACTGTTAAAGTTTTACTTCAGTGAACTTTTTATATTATACTAGAATGCTCGTTCTTACGCTTTAGACGGTTTAGACTCTAGAGACTCGACTACAGTTAAGTTGGGTTGCTATATTGTGTCGAATAGATTTTTCCCATGTTTTTAACACCTATTGTATAGATTATAGATAGTACAAAGACACACACACACAAACAGACAGAAAACTCTTTTCTCAGTCTCTTTTCTTCTATCTTTTTCTCATATCTTGTTGTTTTATCAGAGCCTTGAAAAAAATACATAGTATAGTATAAAGTTCACTGTTTTTGTACTTTCCGAATGTTCCCAGACGAAACGCGCCAACACGTTGAAACAAATCGAGAGATTGTAAAGCCTGTATAGAAAGAAGGATAACGCATATTTTGTCATCATGTAACTATCGCAGATATATATATATATATACATATATATATATATATATATATATTATTGTTACTTCTCTCGCGAGTCGCCTGAGAAGGCCAAACCGCCATGTTACTCCGAAAACCGAATTGTATCATGTTGTATTATATATTGTGTATTATAATACGATGTTATTTGCAGAGATAAGCAGATGTTACTTGTTGCTCGATGTATCTAGATTATTTACTACGGATTATAACAAGAGAAACGCAGCGCGTACGGGCGCGTTTCTCTCTTCCAAGTAGTATGTAACGTAAATGTGGTACGTATATTTTTTGGCGGTTGATTAAAAAACAAAAGCAAAAAAAAAAAAAAAGAAACAGAGAAACGAATCGTGTAGTTAATACAAAGCATACTATTTATGAATTATTTACTTGTGTATCATACATATATATATATAAAAAAAAAGAGAGAAGATATTATCTCTTATATATACATACATATACTGTCGTTGTATAGATGACACGTGATGGGTACAAGTACGTACAATCGATACAACAACAAGTGGCATCGACAGAGAATTTGTACATAAAAATTGTCATTCGTTTTTCTACATTTTGTTATAATTCTCTTTTTTTAAACTGAAAAAAAAAAAACAATGTAGATAGGTAATTGTAAATACACATCGCGCAACACACTTACTGCAGACCTCGAGAAGCGTCCAGAAATTTATTCTACCTGAGTCTGTGTATAAAATCTCGCGGGGCCATGGAAAAAGATCGCCTCGTTACAGGAACATATCCGTGTGTGTATACTGAAATAGCGGAATTATCTTTCCCTTTCATATACATTTCCATACCCGCGCGCCACCGTGTATAAAAAAAAAAAAAAAAAAAGAAAAAAAACTCCACTAACTCACACCTGACATTATTATACTTGTACGATACAGGTAAGACCGCTAGCCGACAATGCATTTACATCTACGGGATACATCTTGGATCAGACGATGTATAAGTGATCACGCGGAAATCACGTGTAAATGCACTGACGAATGCATATAAATGTTTTATCACTTGATAAGATGAAACATTATTTTCGAAAGAAAATTACGAATATTTTGTTTCTCTAGTTTTTTTTCTCTTCTAGTTTGTACATAATTCTTGTAAACTAATTTTTGTGTTTTACGTTTTATGACAAATGTGTTGCGAAATGATTCGGAAGACGTATTATACTGGTTATTATTTAAATTTATTATTTAATTTAAGCAATATGAGAAGGAACACAAAATACACACACACACACATAGACATGGTTGCTTGCAAAAATTCTGTAAATCCGAAATTATTATTAGATCGTCATCGTGTAAGTGCGTAATGTGTATATGGCAACTAAAAGAAGAAAAAAATAAGTTTTTGCAAGTGACTACAGATTTCACAGCATTGCCTTATCATGGTGTCTTGATAAAAAAAAAAAAAAAAAAAAAAAAAGATTATAGCTAGTCTTTTAATTGTTGGTAACACATTCACGTATTGCTTGCTGCCGAAAGACGCGGGTGGGTGCTCTTTTATCACAGAAAGTTATAATATATATATATATAGATATACACACGTGGAATAATAATCTTTATTATATCTCTGGCCTACTATATTATCTTTAATGAGCAGTACTTTCATATACTGACTGTACACAAATTTGTTTTACGTTCAACAATAAACGAGAGAAATTAAAATCAGATTAGATAAATGATTTATCTTGGCTTTATTGCCACAAAAATACGTAATTAAGTAGTCAAATGAGATAATTTATTCTCTAGGCTCGCGCGTAAACAAGTTGAAATTATACTGTACAATTCAACAGATGTACAAAACAAAATTAGGCACTAAAACATTTACATTTTATTACTCTTAAAGAAAGTTAAAAGTTAATATATTAAGAAAATATACATATTATATATATATATAAAATATATATATATATAATATATTTTAAAAATATCACCGCGCGCACACATATATCCATAAAATAACGCAAAAATACATCTAAAAAAATTTATTATTGCATATAAATCGAACTTGCTAAGTAATTTTTGTTAATTGTACATATCGAATATATAAGTGTTAAATAAATAAAGATACAAGCGTCTTGAAACTATTTAAAAAAAATTCGTATTTCAAAAGATATCGTGTGAGTTTACAGATTCTATAACTGTCGTATACTAGATTTTTTTTAAATATAATTTCTTCACATAATATCACTTCTATAGCAGAGAATATTCTATGGAACATTTTCAACGTCTTAAGAAGAAACTGCTACTTTAATATCTAAATTTGGTCGATTTGAGAATTAAAGTTGTCGAATAAGCTCTGCATATTATAGAGTATCGTTAATTTAATATAATATATTAGATTTAACACAATAATTTTTTTTTAGAGAGCAGTGCATAGATTTTTATATTGCATTAAGAGTTTTATATCCACACACACTCTATAATTATATATAATACATACAACATTTTAAAACACAAATATATATCTAAAAACTTTTCTCTATACAACATTTATCCGATACTGATTAGATAAAAAAGGCCTTGAGTCACAGACGGAGTAACTTGAAATTGACATTTTCTCTACACATATGAAAATAGTCTATAGAGAAAATGGAAGCATGACGTGATTACATGTATATTATAGAAAGTTACCAGTGTGCTTTACCACAACTACGTCTTGGTGTTCTCATTTTCTGTATTTATTGGTCCTTCATGCGTTAGCTTTTGTATTAGATTCTCTATCATCTCGTTATTGACTAAACCAATGAATTTATCTACAACTAAGCCGTTTGAAATTGCTATTACTGCAGGTACAGCTTTCACTTCGAAAACATGCACTAATTCCGGATTTTCTTCAACATCAACGATAGCGAGATCTACTTTTTCCATAGGTTCTATCAATTCTATTAGTTTGGGTGTTAATATTTTACATGGATCACACCAGTCCGCATGAAAATTGACTATGACTGGCACCGTGCCATTCATTACTTTATTTACAAATTCACTATTGTTGTTTATCTCATACCGCTTATTACTTTGACGAAATAACGAAATACATCTTATCCCAGACGTTATGCAATTTCTTACGCCGCACAACATTGTCCCTTTGTTTTAAATGTTATAGCAAATTTAGAAGATTATTTCTATGTATACAACAATAAGTATTACATACTTGTAAAGCAAATCTTGCATACAGATCGTCAGAAAGAAGCACAAAGGTACCTGTATAAAAATGACTGTTACATTATAATTATATTAAAGAGAAGTAAATTTTTTATCATTAAACATAAAAGTTACAACATAAATCTCTTTGAGTTTATGCAATATCTTTATTGTTACTCAAATAAAAATATCAAACCTACCCTACCAAGCAGATAATATTATAATGATGAATTATAACACCCAGCTGGATCTTCTGACTGGTCTAACAGTTTCCAGTAAACCAAATTTAATGTATCCTACAAGGGAAACTAGGGAGGAGATAATAAGCAACGCCAGGAGTAGAATGCGCCAAAGAAAAAGCCGATCATACACCTGTAAGACATAAAAACTTTTCAGTCAGCAAGAACAAAAATCCACTTGTATAATTTTTGCAATGTAAACTACTGTGCACACAATGTTACACTACTTTTTACCTCTCTATACAAATTTTTTTTTCAAATTTAATCAATAGAACAATAGTTTTTACTGACAAATTTGAAGTTTACAATGTCATTACAAACACTTCCTGTATAAACGCGTGTAAAAATGTTTTTCCACAAGAGTAAAAAGCTAAACTTTAGCGCGCTACACACTTTAGTTGAAAAATTATGTTTTTTTTTTTTTTTTTTTTTTTATGTGTGTGTGAGACGAACACTTATAGAACAAGTGTCAACTGTCAACTTGATCATAACGCTCGGAAGTGTTAAAAATATAAGACCAGAATCTGTTAAACCCTGTCATTTCTTTATGTGCGCTACATCGAGAATATATAAATAAATTCTATAAATAAAATGCACATCAATGTTACAAAAAGAGAGAAGAAGCTGTCGCTTACCTTGACCTCGGAAGGAGCGGATTTTTCGGACGCGCGCGGCACACTAAACAAAATAATTGTGATCGCGCTCACGAGCAGTATAGCGATCACGCCGACCTTCTTCTCAACGCGCAGCGAAACTACAAATATCAGCGCGGCCAGCACCCACAAACTCAAGATGATAAACAATCCTACGCCGATTCCAAATATCAGGGCGGTCATACTTCCGAGCGATGGAGAGAGGAGAGACGCGTACGTGAGAGCATGATGTAAGAAGACAAGGTAGCGATCCAAAAATTGCGCTACAAGTGCTTCATTCTCCATAACGCTTCAGACCATTTGTAGCGAAACTTAAGTTCGTATCATATTACGGATAGAAACTGAGATCTAACCAATCAGAACGAGAGAGTCAATTTCGCTTTTGGTGAAACTTCGTTCCAATTGGTCAGATTTCAATTCCGAAGTCCTATAGTCTAGTTGATGATCAGACTTGAACAACTATGAACTGCACACAATATTAGTATTAACCAAGCCACCACCACAGCATTGAACGGATCGAACCATCTTCTTGGGCGAAGATTTCGGATTGATTTCTAGGTTTCTAGCATCTCTCGTGTAGTGACTAGTTTTTATCTTGTATTTCACAACAAAACTGATAACAACGACTTTTTCTTATTGTTCTGTGATATATTGTTTTTTTTTTTTTTTTTTTAAACAAAGAAGGAAAATTCCTACTTACGTGTACGCTACGATGATGATGTCAAGTGCGAGTTGTAGGAACTTAAGGAAGCAGGCCACGTGTACGAATAGAGTTGTTTATAAAATTGAAACTTACGAGCGAAAAGGTAGTATACAGAGCCCGAAGTGAGTGAGTAGACCAGTAGATAATTAATACAGACGCGGCTTTGCCAACCAAGGAAATGTGCTGTTACGTTGCTGCTCCACAACGTATTTGTTTGAGAAAACATTTATGAGGCTAGTCACACACATTATTATTACGGTTGTATACGATGTCAACGCAAATAAGTATGCAGGACAGGAAGGAGTTAGAGAAATTTACCAAATATTTGGCTCTCAGAGCTGCCCAGGTCATAATACAAGCAAGATCAGGCCAGAAAGTTAACACCGCTTGTAAACCAGATTCCTCTGCTGGAGATTGGGTAATGGAACCAAACATTTGCTTTACTTTGTGCAATTTATTTGGTAATTGGCTATTAGCATACATGTATGTATAAGAAAAGTTTGTTTTTCTACCATTAGATATATGAAAAGAATTATTAAGTTGTTACCAGATAAATTGAACAGTTTACATATTATACTTGCTACTATCTGCACTTATATTTTTCATATATTTGAAGCAATGCATGTGATTGTAGTTTAATCTAGCAATAAAAGAGTTACCAGAAGTAACAGCTGATGCTAAGAGAGCATTGTGCGGAGAGATAGTCAGTTCTGCTGTACCTCTCTGTGTGGAAATCTCTCTGAAAACAGTGGAAGGTGACAAAATGGTTTTGGAAACTTGGAGCTTGGGTGTGCTGCCAGAACAGAGTGATCCAACTGTGCGAATAACATATACTGTATACAACAGAATGGCAATTTTATTAAAATCTCTACTGTCTGTATTGAGAGTTACACCAGCTTATAAATTAAGCAGACGCCAAGGATCCGACTCTTACACCATGTGCTATCGAATATATATGGGAGAACCTCAGCTACACAATTTAGGTATAATCTTTAATTTATATATAATGTAGATATTTATTCCATGCTTGTGTATTTATTGCTGCAATTGTGAGACTCATTTATTTCATAAAACAGGCGATAACTACAAGCAAGTGAGAGTGGGTCAGTTGTGCACTCCGGTGGGTACCATACAATTATCGGTCTCTTATAGAACAAAAATGACTATATCACCTACTCACAAGGGACGAGATTCCATCATGCTCAAGAGTGATCATTTTCATTCGGATTTGAGTCCACATCATGCGCGTTATCAGCAGAGGTCAGTAAATAAAATGCTGCGAATCTTTTAAAACCTCAAGTTTTATCTAACACATCTTTCGCATCTAACACAAACTTTCCGGACACTTTAACAAAATGCATTTTATATTTGTAGCGACGAAACATCAAAGTCTCTTAGCGATACCATCAAAGTTGGCGCATTTGTGATAAACAAGCCTGTTATTGTTAACGAAGAGGATCTTGTGATACCAGACGTGCCGTTTAGTTCTCTGTTAACACCTAAACAAACCTCTCCTCCCCCGGTGTCACTAGTGGATCCTACAAAGACTGCAGCAGCCACTGCGGTCGATAACAACAACGGAAATAACGAAAGACTCAGTAATGACACATCAATTTCGAAATGCGCCTCACAGAACGGATCTAGAAGAAGTAGTTGTTCAATGACTAGTGCCAACGATGATTTTATTATGGTAGATTTGGTAATTGATACTCCTAATCCGAAACACAATGCCACAACACATTATGTCACTTGGCTTTTAGAGTGTAAAATTTGCCTAAAAGTAGAACACACAAGTATTTTATGTTTGTTTATTTATTTATTTATTCTTAAACAGGTTGTGGAGGGCAAATTTTACACTGAGTAATATACACGAATCGAATAATGACTGTTGTTGTTACAGAAAACCCCTTTCGCTATTACGAATACCAATAGTGACGTAGGAGCATTTTATCGCGAGTGTCAAAGTGCTCCGCAACTGCAAGCCTTCACGGAAGAAAGAACGCTTGAGGAACAACTGGGAGACATTGCGAAACAATTGGAAACGTTCGAAACTAATATGCAACACTACGACGATTTTTTATCGTCATTATGTCAAACAGAAAATAATAATTAAGCAACTCGATTCTGGTGCTGATTTATGCATATCTATTATGTATTAGGTATATATCTTTCATCGTGTTAGAAAAAAAAAATGACACAAGTGTACACAATTCTTGCATCGTATAGCTTTGAAAATGTAACATATTTAATTTCTCTCGATTTTTATACTCTATGTTTTCAGTATAACTGAGTTTGCTGCTTATCTTGGATCTCTGAGAATCACGATAACAATCAACTATAACTTAAAACTGTTCATAGAAAAAACTTAAATATTAAGCTATACGAGTAATTAAAATTATTACATCTGGTACATACGTTTCTAATATAAGATAATTTACAATTTTTGAAATATACTCCTCTTGAATCTATCATTACATAACTCTTATTTTTTATATCACTTTTTTATTATTTCCGAATAAGTTATTAAGAATTGACAATTTTATGACCAAACTGATCCTTTGCTTTAACGAATGGCAACTTTGTTACAATCTTTAATCAATTGAAACATATAAATACGCAATGAAGTTTTTCTCTCTTACATTAGCCCTTTCGGATAATCAAGAAAATTTATGGTCTAGTTCTAAAAGCAAGTTACCTAAAATTCTCTAGAATGTTTGCGCTTTTTGATCTGAAATTGAAAAAAGAGCTATTGTATAATATCACAAGTTTACGCGCGATCTCCCAATCTTCTCAATACTCGCTAAATACTGCTGGCTCAAGTGTTTTGCTAAACTATAGCTGCAAACTTTTATGTATATATATACGGAGAGCAGAGCACACGTTAGTGCGATAAGTGATAATTGTTTACTTAATGATATATAATTTATTGCTTGTATAAAATGTAAATTGCACATAGGCATTATAAAATTGATCGATAAATATAAGTGTGTTGGCAATAAAATCACAGTTTTGCTAATTTATTATGGAATAAACTTTGCGCATCCATAATATCGAATTATAGAGAGTTTATACAATAGAATGCACAAACCAAGCATCCCAAAACTTTTCTTTCTTTATTTTCTTAATAATTTTGTCTTTTTTCTTTATGTCTCTTAACTATCTCATTCTTGTTCTCTTAAAACTTTTTTTTTTTTATTATTTTTGAAGGAGACTCTGACATAAAATAAACAGAAAGCATGTATACTGTGTCAATTTTAATATATATTGTACAAATTATACAATTTTTTTTCTAAATCTTCCCTTTATATAACAGGTGTTATATACAAAGATTACGCGTTTGTGTATGTGTGCTCTAACTTATAAAATTTATTTAGGCGTTTGATGTATATAATGTGTTATACGTTTTTTCTATACATATGTAATTTTACATAATTTATAACATTTATATGGCTATTTAACGTCATCAACGAAGAATTCTCATTACTCACGTTTATAAATGTTGCCAATTTGTTAAACGTAAGATATATATCAAGTGACAGAAATCTATAATAAACTATGTCAACACAAATTTTGTAAATAAAGATATCAAACACCAGTCGAGCAAATTTCGTCATCGTTTTCAGTTTGTTCGTTATTTTTGTGAACAGGACAGAAAGTACTCTGTAATTATGCACATACATATTTGTATGTAATGTGTGTGTGTGTGTGTGTACGTGTGTATATGTGTAGTTTATATACTTTTGTACAAACATTATTATTATGTTATATGTGCAAACAGAAAATCTAGAACACAGTTTTAAAGTACTTCCATACTATCTATATCTACTCCGATATCGAGAAAATCGTCAGTGTAATCTTGGACATGTCTTTGTACCAATGGATGCTCGGAGTGATCCGGATCATCCGTTACTGGGCTAGGTGGTGGATTCGATACCGTGCGATCCGAGTCTACTGGCATTCTGTCCATACCTTCCCCACGTCGTAATCTCGCTTGCTGCAATTTCTCTGGTCGAGAGCTCCGCTCTCGTTAACAAACCTGGTAAATCCTTTTCGGATCCGTCTGCAATTTTAAGGAGAAATTTGTATTTGCATTAATACGCTTTTCTTTTGTGAATTATCATCCGTTAAAAAAAAAAGAGAATAAGTAATTTAAAAACTACGTTACTCTTACTTTCAAAACTTCTCATTAGTTCTTGCGCTTTTTGTCTTTTTGCATCAGCATCGGTTTTTTTTCTTTGCTCGCTGGTTTC